>RJWK010050189.1:0-16359 GCA_004363435.1 Platanista minor | reverse complement strand
TCAGCCATAAAAAAGAATGAAATAATGCCATTTGCAGCAATGTGAATGCAACTAGAGATTATCATACTAAGTGAAGTAAGTCAGGAAGCCAAATACCATACGATATCACTTACATGTGGAATCTAAAATATAGCACAAACAAACCTATCTACAAAACAGAAACAGACTCACAGACGTAGAGAACAGACTTGTGGTTGCCAAGGGGGAGGGGGTGGGGAAGGGAAGGACTAGGAGTGTGGGATTAGCAGGTGTAAACTATTATATACAGGATGGATAAACAATAAGGTCCTACTGTACAGCACAGGGAACTATATTCAATGTCCTGTGATAAACCATAATGGAAAAGAATAGTAAAAAAAGAATGTGTGTGTATAACTGAGTCACTTTGCTGTACAGCAGAGATTGGCACAGCACTGTAAATCAACTATACTACAATAAAAAAATAAATTAAATTAAAGAGAAAAAAAAATATGGCACAAATGAACCTATCTATGAAACAGAAACAGAATCACGGACATAGAGAACAGGCTGGTGGTTGCCGAGGGGGAGGGTGCTGGGGGAGGGATGGAGTGGGAGTTTGGGGTTGGCAGATGTCAGCTTTTATATAGAGAATAGGTTAAAAGAAACAAGGTCCTACTGTAGAGCACAGAGAACTACATTCAACATCCTATGATAAACCATATGGAAAAGAATGTTTTAAAAAGAATGTATATATATATGTATAACTGAATCACTTTGCTGTAAAGCAGAAATTAACACAACATTGTAAATCAACTAAATTTCAATAAAATAATATTAAAATTGAAAAATAAAGTAAAATATATCCCAATTCTTTGATACTCCTTCCTTCAAAATGCGAAGCCTGGGACCCCTACCCCTTGATACAGTGACTCACTTCAAACAAAAAGAATGCTATGAAAGTGAAATTATATGATTTCCATGGCTAGGATAACAAGGCTAGCTTTCCACCTGTTCCTCTCTCTCCTTCTCTCAGCAACTAGATGAATCAGTTTATTTAGTATGCATACGGTACCCAAATGTTCATTTGTAAATGCAACAATTATAACACAATCCAATTTAAAAAGCTCTACTCTAATGAATAAAACAAAATAGCCACTACCATAGGAAAATTCAGCTGTGTATGTTTTAAGATGAAAATACGAATGGGAAGTTTAAAGTTTATGGTTTAGAGCCTCATTATTCAAAGTGTGGTCCCCAGACTAACAATATCATATCACTTCAGAGCTTTGTGAGAAATGCAGAATTTAAAGCCCTACCCTAGACCTACTGAATCAGAATCTGCATTTTAAACATCCCCAGGTGATTCATATGCACTTGAAACTTTGAGAATGGAGGTGGGATGGGGGTGGTTAATTCATATACTCATTATTCAATAAATATTCATTGCACTGGGGATAGAGCAGTGAACAAGGCAAGTCAGAAACCTTCAGTTCTCTTCCAGCTCTAAAGCTTTACATTTTTAAAATCTAATTCTTTGACAGGTAGAATTATTTTTCTCTAGCTTTTCTCCTACCATCACATGATGACAGTACCATGAAACTCTGAATAGAAAAACAGGTGCCAGAGAAAGCGGGGTGGGGTGTGTGTGGAAATTCCTTCAAGATTATAACTCCATCCTAAAACTGGAGAAGTATGCACATATACATTAAAACACCCACTACTGCCGCTGCCAGCTTGCTACAAATTGTCTCCTTAAGGATTCCAAGGTTCTCTGACTCGAATTTCAAAATTGCTCCACAAATCGCTGTGAAAGGTCACAGTATTTTGGAAACAGTGAGATTCTGACAGCATGTCAGGCATCCACTGTTGTGTCTTGCAAAGTGACATCTCTAATGCTAAGCCATCGTGCTAGAAAAAATGGCAGAGGTTCACCTATAACAACAAAGCCAAAACTTGCTATTTGCCACTAGCCACAGGTCTAGAAACATTTTTTAATCTTTAAAATTTCATGAATAGGCCTTTAGGCAGTAAAAAAAAGAAAATGGGGAGGAGAATAAAAGGACAGAAAAAAGAAAAAGAAAGATGAAAAAGAAGTACAGTACATCAGAACTAACCTCCATTCCTATTCACTGGTCCCAGGTGCCCCAGGCTGCCTGCCTTTGGTCTAACTCCTTCATTTTAGCAGTTGTGAAGAGAAAGCTAAAGCTATTATTTTAAAATGTCATTTTCTTTCCCTCAGAGGTCAGATTTACAAGACAACTCTTTTTAAAGGCTGAAGGAAAAAAACTGATTTTTAACACAAAATACTTTGTCGATTTTATAAGATCGCTTCTTTTTTAACCCTTGCAAAGTGTTTTCCGCTTTTTATGCATATGAGAAGCAGGGTGTTATTTGGCTGTAACATCTTTGGTCCTGTAAATCTATATAAATGTGATTAAACAACATGGTTCAGATTATTTGTTGGGGGAAATTTTTGTCATAATAATTATACCACTGTTTAACAATCCTTTAAAATTTTAATGAGCACCTGACATATATTAATATCAAGAACATATCAATAAATATTTGTTAAATAAATAACTGAAGCAGAGTTCCGAAAGAAAACAGAAAATATAATTTAGACCCCCATCTGTCAAGGACTCAGCAGTTGGTTACATGACCAATCACCGCCTGTTACCACAGCAAGGCTGTTTTAATGAAAAGGGATAACATTGATTTATACCCTTTGGTTTCAGTTTGACTCCAGGATTGCTCAATATTTAGGTCTTTGGGAAAGCAAGACTGTTAAAAGCAATGCTGGATGAGGCAAACATATAATGGTCAAATGACTATGTAACTGAAAAATCCTCCCAAACCAAACATTCACAAATGAGCTTGGTTTGTGGGTTTAGAATTATAATGAAGAGAATGCAGTGTTTGAAGCCCTAAAGTGTGTGTGTGTGTGTAAGCAATGGCTTCTGAAGCACACTTTACAAAAGTACGCTTCAAAGGAGCTAGCTGAATGTTTTATGTTCACTGCATGCTTGTTAGTAACTGCCCTCATTTCTCCTGTTTACTTCTTTTCTTACTGATCTGAAGGATGCAGTTAAAATCCCAGTGACTAGTGGTTTCTGCTAGAGAGATAAACAGTGCCTGACCCCATGTGATCTGTTGCACGAATAGAGATCAGGATTTCATCTTCTAGCAACTCAATTTTGGGTGGTTGCTAAGGAGACTATTGGCATCTCTGTGTCCTAGGTGCCATATTGCTTGGAAAGAATTACAGCAGCTTCGCCTGTTACTTTCCCGGAGAGAAAACCTGAAAACTCATTAAGGCAGCCAACATTTTAAAATTCTGCTGGTCTGTTTGATGTTTTGAGTGCCTCTGGCCTTGGAGTATAACTTGTGAACATGTTGGCATCTAAATGAGAACACTCTGAGAAATGACAGTGCAGCCTTGCTATAGAAAATAGAAGCATGAGTGGTCTGGCTGTGGGTACCAAATTCTCCAACCCAGCCTATAGCACAGGCCTGGTTTGCTTTTTGTTTCTTTGGTTTTTTTTTTTTTTCAGTTCTACTCACCCTCCTTAAAGGTCAGTTCCAACCTTATTTTTAACAAGTCATAATGTTCTGGCAAGTACCCTCTGTGACCTTCAGTTCTCTCATCCTTTAAGGCAGAAAAATAGTGATCTCTCACAATGTTGTTCATGGGGATTAAAGAAGGTACTGAGAACATGAGGTTAAAAGCTATTTGTAGGGCTTCCTGGGTGGCGCAGTGGTTGAGAGTCCGCCTGCCGATGCAGGGGACACGGGTTCGTGCCCCAGTCCGGGAAGATCCCACATGCCGCGGAGCGGCTGTGCCCGTGAGCCATGGCCGCCGAGCCTGCGCATCCGGAGCCTGTGCTCCGCAACGGGAGAGGCCACAGCAGTGAGAGGCCTGTGTACTGCAAAAAAAAAAAAAAGCTACTTGTAAATTGTAAAGCATGTGTAAATTACTATTCCTGGGGATGGTAAATTTTGCACAAATCCAGATTAGCTCTGAAGCTAGAATGACCCTTCAAATAGGGCTAATATGGCCAGGCCTTCTTTCCCCTCTGCTATGAACTGAATGTTTGCATCCTTCCCAAATTCATTGTCAAAGCCCTAACCCCCATGTGATGGTATTTGGAGGTGAGGCATTGGGAAGGTTATTAAATTGAGATGTCATTATGAGGGTGGCACCCTGTGATGGGATTAGTGTGTCCCAGAGCTCTTTCTCTCCCCACCATGTGAGAACACAGTGAGAAGCTGGCCATCTGCAAGTCAGGAAGAGAGCTCTCACCAAGAACCTGACTGTGCTGGCACCCTGATCTTGGACTTCCAACTTCCAGAACAGCAAGAAAATAAACGTGTGTTGTTTAAGCGACCCCATCTATGGCATTTGTTACAACAGCCCGAGCTGACTCAGACACCCTCTGTCAATCAGTTATTGGACGTGAGCTGCCCCAGGAAGGGGCTTGACTTCTGTCTACACAGTTCAGGTAATCCCTGAAAGGGCTGATTAGCTGAAGGCCGTCTGTGGGTACACATCACAGTGGACACGCAATCACTGTTATTATCTCTCTCTCCTCCCTAACAAGAAACCCCATTCTGTCCAGCTAGTTTATGTCAGGCAGTAATAACAAGCTCATTACTGACTTCACGTTTCATTTATTCATCTCTATTGGGCTCCACTCCTCACCTCTTTTGCACAAAATCTTTTTAAATAGCGGGTCTCAATTACCTTTTCATTTGTACTGCATCCAGGGATACAACACGCACCAATTAGCAATGGTAGCCTGTGATTTTCCCCAGGTGGGAATGGTGGGATATGGGCTCATTCTTCCTCTCAGGGCAATATATTAGGATCTTGGAAAAAATAACGAATCACATCCATTTCGCGTGGAGTATAACTCTTACTATCAAGTCTTGGGGCAACTCATTGTTACTCTTATGCAACAAAAACAAATGGATTTAAGCAGATGAACACCATGGTAAAACTCGCAATTTAGAAAGATTTCTCAAACTAGAATGTGGACCAAGTGGGGAAGCCTAGGAGCAGGGAGGTGGTAGAAGGACTTGCAGTCAAACACTGGAAGTGTTAACTACAGATTTATTTCCTACTTTGTCTTCCCTCAAATTCCCACTAAAAGGATGTTACCTTTAAATATATATATATTTTTAATTTTTTTATTTAAAAAAATTTTTTTTTCGGTACGCGGGCCTCTCACTGTTGTGGCCTCTCCCGTTGCGGAGCACAGGCTCCGGACGCGCAGGCTCAGAGGCCATGGCTCACGGGCCCAGCCGCTCCGCGGCACGTGGGATCTTCCCAGACCGGGGCACCAACCCGCGTCCCCTGCATCGGCAGGCGGACTCTCAACCACTGTGCCACCAGGGAAGCCCCTAAATATATATTTTTAAGAATAGAATAACAGCAGATGAGGAAAGAGTTAAGCCCCATTTGGGAAGCTAGAAAATAGATGGAAGAATGAAGACTGACAGCAGCATGGAGAAAGGTACCATCTAAGTGCCTGGGGAAAGAGATGTCAGCTAGGGATGTGTTCAGCTGCATGTAATGGAATATGTAACAAGCAGAGGCTTCAATATCCAGGGTTTACTTTTCTCATATCAGAAGAGGTCCAGAGGAAAGTGGTTTCCAGCATTAGTTCAGCTATTCACCTATGCCGGGTTCTATCTTTCTGCTCAGCAATCCTTAGCTAGTTGACTTTTGTTTGCCTCCTGGTCACAAGCTGATCCGTGCAGCTCCAGGTATCATGTCTGCATCAAAGAAAGAATGGGTAAAGGAGAAGCCTCATGACAGTCACATCCATCCTTTTTTATTGGGAAAACAAACATTTTTAAAAGTCTCTCCAGCAGACCGCTGCCTACAACAAAAGTGGTTATATTTGGTGTCTGTGGCTACACGGGAGGCTGGGAAAGTAAGTACCTTGCCTGAGGCTGGGCACCTGGTTGTCTTAAAGGTACTGATATCCCGTTAGCAGAGAACAAGGAGGAACTAGATATCAAGCAGGTATCTGATAGGCTTGGCCATATATACCCACGAAAGGTGAGTGATTTGCCTAAAAGGCATCAGGTCCTGTGGCAGGAACGAAGAGCAAACTGAAATCCTTGAAATGTGTTGAAAACCTGTTGCTAATCCAGGTGGACACCTCTGTGGATTGTCTCCTACACCCATCCCGCCAGCACTCAACCTTGCCCCCTCTCTCCCTTATGGAGACAGGACCTATTCCCTAAAGAAACTGAAGGAAGAGAGGCTCTGGACCAGAGGACACTAGGCTTAGCAGAAGGCAAGAGTTAAGATCCAGACAGAAAGAAGGGGATTCAGGGGAAGTTTGCATGTGGAACGGTGAAACTCCAAGGAGGTTGCCCCGCTCCTGGAATGCGAGCATCTGTGTAGCATCCAGGCAGGAGTCCAAAGGTTCCCTTTCTGGAAAAAGGGAAAATCCTCAGAGAACAGACCTCCTGATACTTCTTGTCACTGTCATTTTTGTCTTACTGTTAATGTAAAAGAAAAGTTTTGTTTTGTTTTGTTTTAAAATTGTGGTGAAAAGCAACATGGATGGACCTAGAGATTGTCACACTGAGTGAAGTAAGTCAGCCAGAGAAAGAGAAATATCATATGATATCGCTTATATGCAGAATCTAAAAAAAAAAGTGATACAAATGAACTTATTTACAAAACAAACAGACTCAGACTTAGAGAACTAACTTACGGTTACCGAGGGGAAGGGTTGGGAGAAGGGATAGTTAGGGAGTTTGGGATTGACATGTACACACTGCTATATTTAAAATAAATAGCCAGCAAGGAAAAAAAAAAAAATTGTGGTGAAAAACACATGCTCTCTGACAAATTTTTTTTAAAATTTTAAATTGTTTTTAGCCACACCACGTGGCATGTGGGATGTGGAATCTTAGTTCCCCAGCCAGGGATTGAACCCAGGCACCCTGCAGTGGAAGCCCAGAGTCCTAACCACTGGACTGCCAGGGAAGTCCCTCTAACAAATTTTTAAATCTACCCTTTCAGCAAAATTTTGAGTACAGTACCATATTATTAACTATATGCACATTGTTGCACTACAGATCTCTAGAACTTTTTCACCACACATGACTGAAACTTACCATCCATTAAACAACAACTCCCTGTTTCTCTTTCCCCACAGTGCCAGGCAACGACCATTCCACTTTCTGCTTCTATGAGTTTTGGTGAAACAGCTTGACCAAAAGCTTAAGTTAAGCAAACCGTATCAGGCCATGTTTCGAAACAAGGAGTCGTGAAATACGCTATTTAGTCTGTGTTCTGGAGATGTTCAGGACAAGCACTTCCAAAAAGGCACAACTAAGGTTGAAGAAATCAGACTCCTTCTGTTTGGTCAGGATGGACCACTGTAAATTTTCCTGACGTAATGGCCTATAAGGGACTTAGCGGATTGGGTGATGGACTGAGGGCGAATCATCCTGGGAGAGCCTCCCAGGCAACTTGTTTCCTGTCCTGAAATGTCAGTGGTCCACCTGAATCCACAAGCTTGCCCTGTCTGAGAATAAACATGGCTTCTCTGGGTTTAATTAAAACTGTGCCCCTGGGAAGAAATAGAAATAAGAAATAAGCCAAAGGTAGGGGAAGGATAAACACCAATATAATGAAAAAATAAATTTAAATCCATAGTTTTAGTACCTGTGATGTGATTTCTTTTGTGTTATGGTTCCTACTCGTCTTGTATGAAACGTATAGCATTTAAGTTGTGCTAAGCCATGTTAAGTAGTTCAAAATGGAATCACGGTGGCCAATGTGAACTTCCATATTAGTGATTTTGAAACATCTGCTGGAAGAGTTTGAGTGTCTTAGAGTGAGAAACTAAGATTATTACTTTTGAGGGAATTCCTTGGTGGTCCACTGGTTAGGACTCTGTGCTCTCACTGCCAAGGTCTGGGTTAAATCCCTAGTCGGGAACTAAAATTCCACAAGCCATGTGGCACGGCCAAAAAAAAAAAAAAAAAAAAAAAAAGATTACTGAAGCCTGTACACCTAGAGCCCATGCTCCGCAACAAGAGGAGCCACCTCAATGAGAAGCCCGCACACCGCAATGAAGAGTAGCCCCTGCTCACCGCAACTAGAGAAAGCCCGTGTGCAGCAATGGAGACCCAACGCAGCCAAAAATAAATAAATAAAATAAAATAAAATATGATAAAGAGGGGCTTCCCTGGTGGCGCGGTGGTTGAGATTCTGCCTGCCGATGCAGGGGACACGGGTTCGTGCCCCGGTCCGGGAGGATCCCACATGCCACGGAGCGACTGGGACCGTGAGCCATGGCCGCTGAACCTGCGCGTCCAGAGCCTGTGCTCTGCAACGGGAGAGGCCACAGCGGTGAGAGGCCCGCGTACCGCAAAAAGAAAAAATAAATAAATAAATAAAATAAAAGAGTATTACTTTTGATAAGAAGTTTGATGGGCAATGCCCATTACTGGAACACAAGGAGCAACTGATAGTGTCACGATCTCTTCCCTAGAGGTAACTGTTACTCCTTAAAACGAGACCACTAGACTTAGTGACTTGAAGCCCCTTCGCTGGAGGACCTGACTCCATGCTGCTGAGAGCTGTTCCAGACGGACACTGCCTGGGGTCTTGTTGGAGCAGAAGGTGACTTCCCATTCATGCTTGTCGGGAAACCCGTTGCCAGACCACTGCTCATGCTGAGATGCCTCCTCCCCGCGCTTCTCCCTGGAGTGGTTCATTACACCCTTTTCCCTACTTTGACTAACCTGTTTTGGGTGCTGCGTCCAATAAACAGAGTAATCTGTGCATTGAGTGTTGGCTACTGTTTCGTGTTTCTCTAATCCCTTACTGCTGGGCCCTGAAACAAACAGTACTTACTCTTTCATCATGTTTATTATCAGTATTCCAAACACTTTTGTAATCATTGAACTATTATATAAATATTTTCCTTGCCTTTAAAGCTGCATTTAAAGGAATCTAAGGCATTAGACTTGCAAAGAATTTAACTGACTAAATTTGCAATTGATGTTTGAATGCTCAGAGAAAACTCATTTGCAAAATTATGACTGATTTATTAGTTGTGTAAGTAGTTTGTGCATACTTAAAGGACCATTAATTACTGAAATACTAATAAATTTGTGATTAGACTGAGTACAAGTAACAGTGAGTACTCCTCTCCAGCAGAGAAAACCCTAGAGACAGTTCAACACAGTGAGCTTTTGAATCAATCTGCACACACAAAGAAGCCAATCAACGTTTTTTTCCCAAGTTTTATTTTATTTATCTATTTTTGGGCTGCACCACGCGGCTTTCGGGATCTTAGTTCCCCCACCAGCGATTGAACCGGGGCCCTTGGCAGTGAAAGCACAGAGTCCTAACCACTGGACCGCCAGGGAGTTCCCTCCCAAGTTTTATTGAGGTATATTAACATACAATACACTGCATATATTCATATGTACAATTTGAGTTTTTCCTGTGTCTACACTTGTAAAATCAAGATAATAAACATTTTGATCATTCTGAAATGTTTCCTCTTGTTCCTTTGTGATCTGGTCCTCCCTGACCCACCACTTCCCCCCAGTGCCCAGGCAAAATTAGTCTTTCTGTCCTACAGATTAATTTGTACTTTCTAGAATTTTATATATGTGCAATCACACAGTATGTACTTCTTTGTTTCACCTCTTTTATCCACCATAACAATTTTGAGATTCTGTCATGTTGTTGCATATACTAATAATTCACTGTTATGTAGCTGGGTAGTGTTCTGTTATATGGATATACCACAATTTGTTTAGCCATTCACTGATTGATGGACATTTGGAATACTAGAAATAAAGTGCTATGAACATTCATGTACAAGTCTTTGGGTGAACATATGCATTCATTTCTTTGGGTAAATATCAGGATTGGAATAGCTGGGCCATAACATAGGTGTATGCTTAATTTTTTAAGAAATTGTTAAACTGTTTTTCAAAGTCATTGTTTTATTTTATATTCCTTCCAACATTGTTTGAGAATTCCAGTTGATCTGCATCCTTGCAACATTCGGTATGACAGTCTTTTACTTTAAGCCATTCTAGTGGGTATGTAATGGTATTTAATTGTGGTTTTAATTTGCATTTTCCTAATGACTAATAGTGCTGAGCATCTTTTCATGTACTTATTTGCCATCCACATATCTTCTTTTGTTAAGTTTCTGTTCAAATATTTTGCCCATTTTTTAATTGGGTTGTTTGTCTTGTGTTATTGAGTTGTGAGAGTTCTTGGTATATTCTAGATACAAATCCTTTGTCAGATACTTGTTTTGTGAGTATTATCTTTCACTCTATAGCTTGCTTTTTCATTTTCTTGACAGTGTCTTTTAAAGAGTGGAAGTCACTAATTTAGATGAAGTCCAGTTTAACAAATTTTTCTCCTAGAATTCATACCTTTTCTCTCTTAAGAAATCTTTGCCTATGCAAGGCTACTAAGAGTTTCTCTTATGTTTTCTTTTAGAAACTTTACAGTTTTAACCCTACATTAGGTATATGGTTAATTTTTAGTCAATTTTTATTTATGGTATTAGGTAAGGGTAAGGGTAAAAGTTCTTCTTCTTTTTTTTTTTTTTTTTGGCATATGATAATCCAGTTGTCCCAGGATAATTAACTGAGATTATCTATTCCTCATTGAATTGCCTTGATACCTTTGTCAAAAATCAATTGACTGTATATGTCATATATGACCTTATCTCTATTCTGTTCCATTGACTTTTATGTTTACCTTTACTTTAATAGCTCACTGTCTTGATAACCGTAGTTAATTATAAGGCTTGAGATCAGGTACTGTGAGTCCTCCAACTCTGTTCTTTTACAGAATTGCTTTGGCTATCCTAGTCTCTTTGCATTTCCAGCTGAAATTTAGAAACAGCTTGCCAATTTCTGCAAAAATACCTGCTGGGATTTTGATTGAGATTTCACTGACTCTACAGATCAATTTGAAAGGAATTGCCTTCTTGATAACGCTGAGTCTTCTGATCAACAAACATAGTATATTTCTCCATTTATTTATGTCTTTAATTTCTCTCACCCGTGTTTTGAGTTTTCATCATACAGGTCTTGCACATCCATTGATAAATTTATTCCTAAGTATTTCACATTCGTGACATGACTATAAATTGTATTGTTTTAAAATTTCAACTTCTGTGTAAGCTAGTATGTACAAATACAATTCGTTTTTTTGGTATTGAACTTATATTCTGCAATCTTACTAAACCCAGTAAGCTGGGACATTCGTAGGGCTTATGTTATGTATTTTTCCTGTTCTTAGAAATCATTGTCCCATGCTGCCTGATGCTGACTGTCTGGAAACCATTGTTTTATACCTCTTTATGTTTTTTGTTTTGTTTCGTTTCAAGTAGAAGAAATAAATCTGGTCATTGTTATTCTACTGTGGCCAGAAACAGAGAAAGCCAATCAGATATTTAGTGTCTCACTTTTTATCATGAATGCGCAGCTTGGGATCACTAAGTATTTTACTAAGATCTTCAACATGAAAGACAGAGACCTTAACAAATAATTTTTTTTAAAAAGGAATTTAAGAGAAAACTTTAAGTATTTTCATTAATACTCTCAGATTACCCAGCAAAATAAATATAGAAAGTTATATACCAAGAGTAAATTCCTAAAAAAAAACAAAAAAAATTCTAAGAGATTTGGGGACAGGACAAGAGGTGGGGAACAGGACACAATAAAACATAAGAAATAAACATGTTCTCTGGTTTCTCAAACTGTATTGGAAACAGAAGATAATGGAGTGTTGCCTTCAACATTCTGTAAGAACGTAATTTTCAATGCATAGTTCTATTCCCAGCCAAATTATCAATGGGATTTGATGATGAAATAAAAAATGTTTCAGCCATGTAAAGTTTCAAAAAGTAAATTCCCATGCACCTTTTTTCAGGAAGCTAGTGGAGGATAGTCTCCAAAATTGTCTAGTAATACACCAGTAAGAGGGGACCCAACACAGGAGAGAAGGTGTTGAAAGACACAATGACATCTTTACATCTGGCTTGGGAGACTAGTCCATATTGGAGCAGGAGGATGGAGGGCTGCTAGAGAGAAGAAACAAAAAAAAAAAAAAAAAAAAAAGTGCTCTTGGGAACGTTGTCTCAATCACCCTTCCTAGTCCCTGAATCTCTGTTCTTTACTCCACTTCCTTTTCCAGTAATACATCTGCAGCCTCTGCTGTAGGCTCATCTTGCCCCACTGCAACAAGACCCATAGAAGACCACTGTCTCACAACTTGCGTCCTTGCTGCATGCATACTAATGGAAACTCAGAAGTACCAATCTAGGGTCAGGTAAACAAGGTACTCAGGGTTCAAAATTTAAGTATGCACTTACTCTCAAGTGCAAGCTCAGCACCTCGTGCTTCCCCAAATCTAGTTCCCCAGGGATGGATGTTTGACCAGCTACCACTCCCGTGTCTGCCTCATTGTCTTCTGTCTTCTGGCTATTCTTTACTCCCTTTTTCTTATATTCCTCTTCTACAATGGGCTGAAGAATAATAGTAGGCAAATGTGTTTCCTTTAAAAATATTGTTTTAATATTTATTTGTTTGTTTATTTATTTATTTGGCTGTGCTGGGTCTTAGTTGCGGCATGCGGGATCTTTTAGTTGTGGCATGCGAACTCTTAGTTGCAGCACATGGGACCTAGTTCCCTGACCAGGAGTTGAATCCGGGCCCCCCGCATTGGAAGCGCAGAGTCTTAGCCACTGGACCACCAGGGACGTCCCCAAGAATTTATAGTGTAACGGAGCAGGACCCTATGGAGACTTCCCCAGACAGACCTGCCCCCATCCCCCTCCACTGCCATATCCTCCGCCTGCCGCTTGTTTGTAGAAAAGCTTTAGTCTCCCAGGCTTCCCATGAGTCACAAAAGGCTAGCTCAAGAGTTAAGGACTGGAAGAATGTGAACATACAGAAACAAAAGATAGCAGTTGGGCCAGGAGAACTGTTAACAATGTAAACAACAGATCAGCCATATAGCTGTCACAGAATCTTTAGTTCCTCCCTAAAGGACACAGATAACAGTGTCTGATACACATTCCTGAGTTGTCTTGCAGATACTAAAATTGCCACCAGAGGGAAAAAGCTAACTGTATGATGACTAGACTGGAGCCATGACATAAGCTGTTCCATCTTGAGCAGTACTGAATCTGTGGCTTGCACAATTCCAGGAACTGGCTTCAAGGAAATGGGAGCAAACTGACCTTGGATTAGAAGATTAATTGTGCATAAAGCCATGAACATGACACTAACCAGACCACCACACAACTAGCTTTGGGATGATTACCAGAGCTAACTGTGCTGTTCTACAGGCAGCCCCCCTGCCTGTACACCACGGAAACTCCCATTTAAAACCTTTGTCCTCTAACAAAGGGGATGGTTTTGGGAACACTAGTTTGTCATCTTCCTGAATAAAACAACTTTTCTTTTTTAACCAACACTTATCTCTCAAGTATTGGCCTTCTGAGTGGCAAGCAGTCAAACCTGAATTCGGTTCTGGCTCTGGCGGGTAACACAGTGATTTTTTTGTATTGGGTTGGCCAAAAAGTTCATTCGGGTTTTTGGGTAGGATCTTACAGAAAAACCTGAATGAACTTTTTGGCCAACCCAATATTAATTAAGTTTAGGCCTTAGGGTTTTTTTTCTTTGTTTGTTTGTTTGTTTTTAAGTCCTATTAGAGATTTCTTCATATTTTGTGATGCTGAATTTTAACTTTAAAGTAGAATATCAACTCTGCCACCTCAACATTTCACAGGGATCATGACAATAATTTGTGATCCAGGCGTGAGGAAGAATAGAAAAGGTATGAAGAAGAGAAGAAAGTGGGTGGAGAACACTGAAGTCTCCAAAACATGTTTTGTTCTCTCTAGTCAAATGAAACATATTGTTCCCTGAAAAATTTCTACTTTCAAGATTTGAGGATAGAATTTCTTTAAGTGATTGCCTGAAGCTGAAAATCATGATAAAATGCTAGAAATGGAAACGCACAAATCACTACTCTAATCTTATGTCTATCTCTGAAAATATGCAGAAAACACTTCCAAGCAGTGGACAGGGCTTCAGTGTGTGAGGTGCTTCAGAGAATGTGCATTGTCATGATTTACCAATCTTCCAGGCCAGGAGTTGAAAATGAGTCTTTACTTTAGTCAATTATGATTAGAGAAGAAGGAAAGCTTTATACTGTAGTGGTACCATCCCCAGCAGCCAAAGACTGTCGGCAGAGCTAGAAGCAAAAGTCTTGCTACTCTTCCAACTTCAGTTGAAAGCAAGTGATGATTTAGTATTCCTAATGTGCAGTATGGTGACCACAAGAGTAAGCCAGTGGCTGAGAACGTTGTTCTGCACTACTGTTTTGCGGTACGCAGGCCTCTCACTGTTGCGGCCTCTCCCATTGCAGAGCACAGGCTCTGGACGCGCAGGCTTAGCAGCCATGACTCATGGGCCTAGCCGCTCCACGGCATGTGAGATCTTCCCGAACCGGGGCACGAACCCCTGTCCCCTGCATCGGCAGGCGGACTCTCAACCACTGTGCCACCAGGGAAGCCCTCCAATAAAAATTTTTAAGTAGGCCTCTAAAATTTATAATACTAATTTAAACATTTTGATAATATTTGAGATTTATTGTTAAATCCCAGCAGTCCTATGATGGTAATATTTAGCTTTGGTCTGACCTTTGTCAAAGTATTTGTTTTAATGTTTGGCCACTAAGCATTCATCCAATTTGTGTATCTGTTAACTCTATCTGTTAGGTATTTATTTTTATATGTATTAACATGGTTTTTCCTCCCCTGCCCTGCCTCACTCCTTCTCCCTTAACCAATTTTCCTTATTATTTTATATGTGTTTTGGTTCTAGTTAAATTTTAATTTAGTCCACAGATTACAGGATATTAAGACAGAATGTGATTAATCTAGAAGAATAAAATTCCCTTAGAAATAGATGTAGGTAGAGGGCAGACAGCAGAAGCAAGAAGAACTACAATTCTGCAGCCTGTGAAAGGAAAACCACATTCACAGAAAGATAGACAAAATGAAAAGGCAGAGGACTTTGTACCAGATGAGGGAACAAGAAAAATCCCCAGAAAAACAACTAAATGAAGTGGAGCTAGGCAACTTTCCAGAACAAGAATTCAGAATAATGATAGTGAAGATGATCCATGACCTCAGAAAAAGAATGGAGGCAAAGATCAAGAAGATGCAGGAAATGTTTAACAAAGACCTAGAAGAAATAAAGAACAAACATCTAGAAGAATTAAAGAACAAACAAACAGAGATGAACAATACAATAATTGAAATGAAAGATACAGTAGAAGGAATTAATAGCAGAATAACTGAGGCAGAAGAACGGATAAGTGACCTGGAAGACAGAATGGTGGAATTCACTGCCACAGAACAGAATAAAGAAAAAAGAACGAAAAGAGACCTCTGGGACAACATTAAACGCAAAAACATTCACATTATAGGGGTTCCAGAAGGAGAAGAGAGAAAGTACCTGAGAAAATATTTGAAGCGATTACAGTCAAAAACTTCCCTAACATGGGAAAGGAAATAGCCACCCAAGTCCAGGAGGCACAGAGAGTCCCAGGCAGGATAACCCCAAGGAGAAACACTGCAAGACATAGTAATCAAACAGATAAAAATTAAATACAGAAAAATTATTTAAAGCAACAAGGGAAAAATGACAAATAACATACAAGGGAACTCCCAGAAGGTTAACAGCTGATTTCTCAGCAGAAACTCTACAAGCTAGAAGGGAGTGGCATGATATATTTAGAGGGATGAAAGGGAAGAACCTACAACCAAGATTACTCTACCCGGCAAGGACCTCATTCAGATTCGATGGAGAAATCAAAAGCTTTACAGACAAGCAAGAGCTAAGAGAATTCAGCACCACCAAACCAGCTCTACAACAAAGGCTAAAGGAACTTCTCTAAGTGGAAACACAAGAGAAGAAAAGGACCTACAAAAACAAACCCCAAACAGTTAAGAAAATGGTAATAGGAACATACATATCAATAATTACCTTAAATGTGAATGGATTAAATGCTCCAACCAAAAGACACAGTCTCCCTGAATGGATACAAAAACAAGACCCGTATATATGCTGTCTACAAGAGACCCACTTCAGACTTAGGCATACATACAGACTGAAAGTGAGGGGATGGAAAAAGATATTCCATGCAAATGGAAATCAAAAGAAAGCTGGAGTAGCAATATTCATATCAGATAAAATAGACTTTAAAATAAAGAATGTTACAAGAGACAAGGAAGGACACTACATAATGATCAAGGGATCAATCCAAGAAGAAGATATAACAATTATAAATATATATGCACCCAACAT
>RJWK010050188.1:0-16360 GCA_004363435.1 Platanista minor | reverse complement strand
GGTGATAATTTTTATATTGGTAACATATATGAGAATATAGTCAAGACTTCAGCATGTACAACAAATTTAACCTGACAGAAGATGGAATGAGTGTATGAATTACAAAATTATTGTGACCAGAATATATGAGAAATTGAAAAAATGTGACAAGTCCTTATGCAATTCTATATTAATAATTCGGAAAACAAATATTTTTCTAGAAAAAGTAACTTTGAACTTTACTTCACAATCAGGAAGAAAAGATGAATACGACCGTGATAATCATTGAAAGCATAAGTTGAACAGACAAGTAGAAAATACTAACAAAACATTTGGCAATAAAAATTCCTCCCAAACATTTATTTAACTGCATATTTGTTGTTTGCTATTAGAACTACCCTGCCCCCAAATTTACGATTCCACTTTTAGGAACCAATCACCCTGAATTTAATGCTAAGTTATTTTAGTGTAGTTCACCCTTCCCCACACACTAAGGGTGAGAATGCAGAGGTTCCATCAATCAATTCTCTATCCCCCTTACCAAAATATTTGAAGTAGAGGTGAGCACATAACCCATTTGGGGTCAGTGTGAGGTCTTTTCTTGAGATTTCTGAAGAGGTGAGGTCTGCTCCTGCCCCCTTTGGTAAAGTTGGGCAGCGCAGGCTAGAGCAGTGGTTCTCAAACTTCCTGCATATTAGAATCCTCAGGGTAGCTTTGAAAATTTTTGCTTCCCAGTTCCTATCTCATGTCAAATTAAATCAGAATCATCTGGGGATTCCATTTTGCAAAAAGTATTGAGAACCAGTGATCCAGGGAAGTGTTCTCAAACTTGGGCAGGCATTCAATCCCTGGCAGGTTTGTTAAATCTGATTGGTTGGCCCAACCTCACCCTCTGAGTTTGTTTAGGTAGGTCTCTGTAGGTGAGGTTGAGAATTTGCATCTGTAACCACTGTTCAGCTGATGCTGATCAGGGACCACACTTTGAGAATCACGACTCTATGGAAAGATCTGAGTATGCCATTGAGAAGGGTGCTCTACTTCTAAAGAGAGAGAAGTATGAAAAAATATTTTTGTAGGCTAGAATTTTCAGGTTACTGATCCCTACTGGATTGTCTGATTGAGTGGGACCCCTGAGGATTTGCTTTCTAAGAAGATTCTAGGCTATGCCACTGCAGGTTTCAGGATCACTGCTGGTTTCAGGGTCACCTCTTGAGAACTACTGCTCTAGTCCACCCTCCTGAGGCTGCTGTTTGTTTAATATAACTAATAATGAGAACTACTATGTTATGTACCAAGAGTTATACTAAGGCTTTATGTTTATCATCTCATTTCCGCTCACTGCATGGAGAACATTGAAGTATCCGCCATCTACCAAAATTCAGTAGTGACGATCAGAATTAAATTGCTTTCTGAAGCCTCAGGGCCATTAGGTGGCAGAGCTCAGATTGGAGCCTAGCAAAGCAGGACCCCAAGTCTGTGCTCTTAACTGCAAGGAGGAGGTTTCACACCAGATGAAGGTGCCTACCCCATGTCCTTCTTGGCAGGTAAACCCTTTCTTGATGGTAAATCTTAGGCCACAGCAGTGTGTAGCCACTACTGCTTTGTGGTTGCCCTAGGCCCCTTTCCTCACTCTTGGAGAGGATGCATCTACCCGTATTGCCTATAGGTAAAGGTGTTATGAGTGAAGACGTTGTGGGTCAAACATATCCCTGAAAACCTGCATTGAACTGGATGTTGAAAGCAGCAGTTTTTCTTACATGAGAGTTTGTTGGAGATTCCAAAGGCTGAATCTATACCTGCCAAGTACCCCTATATTCTAAAGTGAGTGGTGGATGACCTTGCAAAGGAACTGGACCAAAACTGGTTCTGCAGGCATTAACCCGTCACTCAACTAAGCAATATAAAAGAGTTGAGGTGAAAGACTTGCCACCCTGACAGGCATTTTCTCCACACTTGTAAGAGGAGAAAGATTGCTTTTCCCATGTTTCAAGCCAAGTGCAAGGGGCCTCAGGAGTTTTTCCCCCATCCAGGCCAGCTCAGCAGTAAATTCATTACAGACACAGTGAGTGGTCTTCAAACCTCTAAAAGAAAAGAGGCTCCCCGAGAAAGTCTACTCATCCCAAGATAGCTGTTTGGATGATTGGTCCCAGATATGACAGGAGATGATCCATTAGTAAAACTATCCTCTGAGAATAACAAGGAGCGCACAAAGCAAAAGAGAGCTGAAGGAACTAATACATGTGGCAGTTTCTGCATGCACACTTTAGGCTCCTAGAATGATAGGAGGAAGTGATATTGGCTGCTCTGGAAGCTCTGAAACTTCAGTGGTCAAAAGAGGATCCTCTTGTGTCAAAAAGCACGGTAAGTGTTATTTCACATGCAGTTATGGTGACTGTCAAATGTTAGCATGCATTATAATCACCTGGGAGGCTTGTTAAAACTTAGACACTGCACCCCTCCTCTGTCCCCAGAGTTTCTGATTCAGTACATCTGGAGTGGGGCCTGGGATTCTGCACTTCTAACAAGTGCATAGGTCATGTTGGTGCTGCTGGTTTGGGGAACCACTGGTTTCACATCTAGGGCTACTATTTGAAGGGAGATATTCTGAGAATTAAACCAACATAGATAAATTGGGAACCTAGAGATTCTTGATGATGTGGTCTGAGTGCCTACTGTCAAGAATGCCAGAATAGCAGGAATCTCACCATTTTTCTTTTAATTTAAATGAAATAAAATAACTCAATTTCAATGAAAGCACCTAAAGTGAAGTAGAATTTTAAGTAACTAGTTTAAGCGTGTATTTTCATTTAGCTAAATTAAATTTGTCATTTAGTTAATAAATTGATCGTATAACCAAAAGATAGCCCCCACGTCTAAAATTAGTTGCAACTATGGAGTCACTTAGGAAATGCTGTAATTTCGTTTTGTGAATAAAAAATGTTGGAAATACTGCAAACTGCTGCAAAATTAATGTAAGTTTCAAAGGTTTGCAGAAGAGAAATGAATTTGCCTATTAAGGATGATTCTTATTGAATCATGTAATTAATTCCTCAAAGCCAATACTTATCAGTGATACATATGTGAATTTGCAAGACAGATTTAAAGTGAATTGATTAAATTAAAATACTAGGGACTTCCCTGGTGGCGCAGTGGTTAAGAATCTGCCTGCCAATGCAGGGGACACGGGTTCGAGCCCTGGTCCGGGAAGATCCCACGTGCCACGGAGCAACTAAGCCCGTGCGCCACAACTACTGAGTCTGCGCTCTAGAGCCCGTGAGCCACAACTGCTGAAGCCCGCACGCCTAGAGCCCGTGCTCCACAACAAGAGAAGCCACCGCAATGAGAAACCCGCGCACCGCAACAAAGAGTAGCCCCCCTGCTCTCCACAACTAGAGGAGACCCGGGCGCAGCAACAAAGACCCAATGCAGCCAAAAATCAATTAAAAATAAATAAATAAATAAAATACTATATTTGAATGCTGAAATGTTTAAAGATTTTTAAAATATGAAATAGCATTTGAACACTAACAGTTAAAATAGACTCATAGACTCATATTTAGATAATATGCTGAACTTTTTATCATGGTGAAATTCTTTCTGAACGTATTTAGTGTTCAAAATAATGTTTTTCGGGCTTCCCTGGTGGCGCAGTGGTTGAGAGTCCGCCTGCCGATGCAGGGGACGCGGGTTCGTGCCCCGGTCCGGGAAGATCCCACATGCCGCGGAGCGGCTGGGCCCGTGAGCCATGGCCGCTGAGCCTGCGCGTCCGGAGCCTGTGCTCCGCAACGGGAGAGGCCACAACGGTGAGAGGCCCGCGTACCGCAAAAAAGAAAAAAAAAATGTTTTTCATCTTCATACACTGATAATGGACATTAACATTGTTCTTATAACCATTTTTGGTATGCCTTTTTATTTGGCCATTGGTTTTAGGAAACTTGATAATTTTGCAATGTAGGCATTTGCAAATTGGCCGTTCATTTAATGACTCATTTGGAAAATTCACTTTCAGTAGGTTGGTTTTCAGTAAGTTGAGCTATAGATGGACTCTAGTGGACATCATTAGCTTTAACTGCTCAGAATCATTCCCATTGTTTTAGTGAACTGCATTGCAGCTTTCCTTTGGCAAACTGCCCTTCATATAATCCGAATTGGTGAAGTTCATGTGAAATTAATTCTTTCCTCAGCTACACGGGGTTTGTATAAACTAAGCTAATGAAAGGTTACCATATTCAAGTACCCGATGGATGGATTGATATTGGCTTCATTGATTAACAAGCTCTATATTTTTAAAAAATGGGAGTTCTGACTCTTAATATAGTAGAAATATCTCTTCTGAATCTTTTGCTTTACTTTCTTCCAGAAGGTGGATTCTTTGCTACTGACCTGCTCTGTGGACATTCCGGTGCTTTCAGTGAAGTCCCATCGACATCACTTAATTCTCCCAGCAGTGATGTGTGCAAACATGTGCATGTTTTAGTGAAGATAATCCCATCCCCAGCTCCACTGTGGTTGCATAAACCAAACTGGTCAAAAAGAGCACATGCTGTTATTGGCCTTGTTGATATATAACCCTGTGTTCTTTGGAATCCTAACTCTATTAATAGAATTGCTATATAGTATCTAAACCTGCTGTCTCGCTTTCTGCTGGCAGGTTGATACCCTACTACTGCTCTCATCAATGGTATTTCTGATGCTATTTTTCTTAAGTGGCATGTTGAAACAGAAACATGGGGTCAGGGTTCCCTGGTGTAATGCCTTTGGGCAGGGATTTGGCCAGATCTTTGTTCTGGGCTCTAGGTGACTGGGGAATGTAGGCAAGATCCCTTCCAACAACCAATCAGCAATTCCGTTGTCTGAGTTGGTTAAAAAATCATTTTGGAAATATTCTGAACCCATCAGAAACCTGGAACAAATAAAATATTATATTTGATATACTGTTATTTATGTTTTCTATTTTATATAGCTGAACATAATTTTGGCCGATAGAACCTTTAATATAAGTAAAACTAATTTGAATCACTTAGGTGGTTTTCTGACTATACAATCATAAACTACTATTTACATTAGCAAATTCTGTTTTATGTAAAACCAAATGTTACAAGTGATAAAAGAAGTTAATATCTGGGACTTAATAAAATTAAAATATTTCAAAGACACCATCAAGAAAGTGAAAAGAAAACTCACAGACTAGGGGAAAATATCCACACTTGAACTTGCTTTTGCAATAATCCACACTTTTAACTTGCTTTTTCCAGTCATAAAAGATATGTTGACCCTGGGATGTTATGGACTGAACTGTAGCCCCGCAAAATTCATATGTTGAAGACCTCACCTTCGACGTGACTGTATTTGGAGACAGGGCTTTTAAGGAGATAATTAAGGTTAAATGATATCATAAGAGTGGGGCCATAATCTGATAGGACTGTTGTCCTTAAAAGAAGATGAAGAGATGCCGGAGATCTCTCTCTCCACATCTGCACAGAGGAAAGGCCATGTGAAGAGACAGTGAGAAGGCAGAAGTCTGCAAGCCAGGAAGAGATGCTTGACCAGAAACCAACCCTGCTGGCAGCTTGATTTTGCACTTCCAGCCTCCAGAACTGTGAGAAAATAAGTTTCTCTTATTTAATTTACCCGGTCTGTAGTATTTTGTTATGGCAGCCTGAGCAAACTATGCATGGTATAATGCTTGATATCAGCTGACAAAATTGAAAGTCATCAATGATAGCCCACCCTAACCTAGACAAACTATAAATGAATTTTTTTAATTCCTGTGAAGTCTTCCTCCTAATCATAGACTATTTGAGAACTTTGCTCCATCATGCTAGTATTTCCATAGTAAAGGCCACTTTTACTCCTCTGCCTTACTAAGATATTCATATCTGCTCTCTTACATTGATCTTACCACTACTCCACCCAAATAAGCCAAACACATTTCTCACACTGTAGTTTGAGTAATCAGTTTTAAACGAAAATCTGATTGCATCAATACACTGTTTCCAAGTCATGATAGAGCCATCCAGTTTAAATTTATTATCTGCCTTTTCTCAACTCTCTAAATATATCTGTACCATCGCCTTATGGGACTTAACTATATTAAATGAAACGAGTACAGAATTTAAATGAACAATTGTTAATGCTATAACGGGTGACGCTAAGATATGCAGAATGCAAATCAGAAAGAACAGCTATGGAATTTCAGAGTTAAATAGTTTGAATAAAAGGAAGCTCAGGATGCTCATACACAGTACGTGAAAAGAAGGGTGTCTAGATTTTTTTTGCTGTAACCTTCTTCAGGCAGGATATGTTTCTTAGTTATATCCACATCCCTGGCTTCTAAAATGGTGTCTGTCTCAATAAAGGCTCTTATTAATAAAGATTAAGGAGCTGACATCTCCACCAGGAAAACACCTAGAAAATTCAACAGTAGAGCTCGGAGAGGGGTGAAATGGCTGATTCCATCTCTCACAGAAGAATGAAGACTTGTTCTCCCTAGACTCATAACTTCAGCAAAGCTGATCTTCATGAATACATATTTTTTCAATTCCTATATTCCCATTTCAGTGTTTTGACATTTCTTTCACTTATTTCTGCCTTTAATTACAATTATGTTTCTCTCTCCTCAAATAATAACCCTCTGGTGAGTGAGACTAAGTGGGACTAAATCTCTTCCCTAGAGTTCAACACTTAGTAGTTGATTACTGCATGTTTACTGAATAGAAAGCACAGAAAGTGACATTTTTGATCATTTGTATTACATCACAGCTAAAGATGCCTGTTTCAATTACCATGGACATGGTTTTTGAGGAGTGATGTAACACATGATATTTACAATGTCTAAAACAGACAAGTAAATTAGTATATAAATTATGCAAGAAGCTGCTACAAATATAAACACATGATCTCTAATAGATAAGTGAACAATTTCCAGAACAGGAAATCCAAAAAGTGAAAATAGCATTGGTAGAGCTGCTCAAAGTACACAGTTAATCACAAAAATGTTAATTAAAGCAACAATGCATTAATAGGAATTTGTAATAATAACAGATTGGCAACATTTAGACAGCTAGATAATGCCAGGTTTGAGTGAGGGTGTGGAGTTATTGTCCTAATGATACAAATTCTGGAGAGCAATCAGGCACTACATTATCAAACTAAATATATGTGACCTATGATCCAGCCATTCTTCTATGCATATTTCCCAGGAAAATCCTTCTGTAGGTCCATGAGGAGACATGCAGGGTGACGTACTTTGCTCCATTATTTGTACAACATTGGAGGCTACCAGTGCGTGCCTCACTGGGAGAGTGTATAGTGAAAAAACTTTTAGAATGACCGTCATGCGGTATTTAGAAACAAGTGATTAGAAATGCATGTAGCAATGCAGATGAGTCCTAAAAATAAGGCTCAGTGAAAAATACCATTTACATAAATTAAAAATACATAATCATAAAATAATAATACTTATTTTGCAGTAGTATGTTTAAGTAAAAAGTTAAACATCAAATACAATGAGGAAAGGAAGGATAAGATCCAGGTTTGGGCATATAAGGGAATTGTTTTTTTTTTTTAAGTTTACTGAATACAACTTTGAAATGAATATGTTTAACCTGAGACTATCAAAATTATGTCACCTTTTGTCTCTATGTAACCAAAATGAACCAGGATTTTAATGGAAATTGTGTTTGTGTGTAGGTAGGCATACATATATATCCCTTATCTTCTTTGTGATTATTGTTACCCAGGGGACAATTTTTTGGTTCTCTGAAAAAATCAACATGTCTCTTAGATTCTGGGCTTTACAGAGGTCTATGACCTCAAATTTTGAAAATAATCTCTTTTGAATGGTACTGCTGTTTTAAGTATTCAGTTTGTTGGTCCAGATTTTGCCTCTGAGCTTTCCAAGCACCTTGAGCTTTCCAAGATGCTGAGGGGTGACAGGGTTGTGTGGTGGAGTGAAGACTTCTACCTCTGCTCAGAACCTTTTTCTGACACTGCTTCCCTGACCTACAAAGGCACATATTGTTGGATGAATATACATTAACGGGTCCAGCCTAATGCACCGTAATGGCTACAGCTGAACTCTGAATCCTTGTCATGGCTAGAGAAAACATATGTAGTGAAACACAGGTGGAATGGCTAGAAAAATAAGTACCGTCTTGGGACCAGAAAAGCCATCTCTCATGAAGTTCTTTCCACTTGACCTAACCAAACTGAGTATGTGGTGAGGCAAAAGAATCTATTCAAAGAATTTATTCTTTTTACAGGCCAAGCAGATGATGGCTATGCAATTAAAGAAAAATATATTTGGCCATTGTTATTTATGTTGACTTCTAGTCAGTGGTTCTCAATCGGGACAGTTTTGCTCCCCAAGAGACATTTGTTAATATCTGAAGACATTTTTAGTTGTCTCAACAAGCTGGCTTCTGGTGGGTAGAGCCCAGAATGCTGGTGAATATCCTGTAACACCCAGGACAGCCCCCATAAAAAAACAATTCTCTGTCCAAATATATCAATAGTGATGGAGTTGAAAACCCGTTCCCTAAACTAAAAGGTTAAGTAAATCAAATGTTCCTTACAGCTCACACACCCTGAGTGGCAACCTTCCATTCCTTTGACCTTTCCTGGACTGCTCTTCTAAAGATATCCCCATGGTTTTCTCCTCTCTTCTTTTAGGTTTTAAGTCAAGTGAGACCTTCTCAGTGAGACTTTGTTTGACCGATTTATTACTTTTGGGATCTTTACCTCATTCCTCAAAAATCCTTATCCATCTCCCTTGCCTTATTTTACTCCATATACTTTCCAACACATGGCATATGCTTTGCTTCTTTATTTTATTTTTTGCATAGCCTCATTATAATTTAAGCAACATTTGTTATTGCTGGATCTCCAATGGTGCGAGGAGTGCCTGACATAATAGGTGCTCAATAAATTTTTGTTTACCAAATGAACTCAGTCCTAAGAATCTTAAAAAAAGGATTCAAGTACAGATGTGATGTGGCACTTTTCTCAGATGATAGTACGTTTGCAGTTTCACTGTCTTAAGATAATACTGATCAATGCATGAGCTTATCCTGGCTTTCTTTTTCCCTTTGCTCTGTAACAAAGACCAAGGGAAATGGAAAGCTACTCCAGATTGGCTGTGAAAATTCAGAAGAAAAACAGTTTTTGTTCACATTCAAGTGTCATACTCTATTAAATCTCTTTCAATGATTACCATTTAAGACAGTGCCTAGGGCTTCCCTGGTGGCGCAGTGGTTGAGTCCGCCTGCCGATGCAGGGGACGCGGGTTCGTGCCCCGGTCCGGGAAGATCCCACATGCCGCGGAGCAGCTGGGCCCGTGAGCCGTGGCCGCCGAGCCTGCGTGTCCGGAGCCTGTGCTCCGCCACGGGAGAGGCCACAACAGTGAGAGGCCGGTGTACCGCAAAAAAAAAAAAAAAAAAAAAAAAAAAGACAGTGCCTAAACTGAAGTAGATTTTTTTTAAAAACTGATTTTAGTTTTTACTGGTTGTTCTTATGCCAGGGAAAGCCAACATCTGGCAAACGGGCCTGTAATTATCTAACTACCATAGTGATTTTCCTATCCTCACCAGTCCATAGTCATTTGCCACTCTTTCAGGTACACTCATGGAGAGAAGTGGACAAGAAAAAGTCCCTTGATGGGCATAAGGGTGGTATGCACTAAAAATGCTGTCCGCTTACAACCATTACCATTCTTGTCCATAAAGAAATGGTATACACACACCATTGTAAAGCAATTATACTCCAGTAAAGATGTTAAAAAAAAATGGTATATGCTTGCAGCTAGTAACCACTATGTGCTAATTCCTCTTTACTGTTTTTCTAAATAAAATATACTTTGAAAAATCACTGTTATCCCATTTTTTCCCTACCATCGTATTTCACGTGTGTTGAGGTGGTTAAATTGATTATTTTTCACATAGGCTACATCTCATTGGTGAACAATATTTATAGAATGATCTAATTATTAGAGTCTAATATGGCAACAAGTTCTCTTTTAAGAACTTTGTTTCAATGGGTCTCTAGACTTTTCTTATAAAGAAAGGATCAATTCTGGTGGCCTCTTATCATATCTGCATTAATCAGGATCACCTCAGAAAACAGAAGGTTAACTTTAAAATGTCTGATTGAATTTACTGAAGGGTTTATATGAGAGGTAAGGACAGGGTTAAGGGAACCAAATAGGAATGCTGGGACACTGAGAAAGCCACAAGCCACAGTGAGAATCCTTTTAACCTCCCCTAATACTGGGAGGCAGGGGGACGAAAAGGTGTTACTGGAGTCCTTCATGGGGTCAGGAAGGAAAGATGCCTTGGAGGAGCTGTAGGGCTTTAGGGGAATAAAAGTAGCTAATACCAAAACTGCAATAGCACGTTTCACCCAAACTGCCCGTAAGTCACTGTAGAACAGTTTCACAAGCTCTCTTTCTATAGGAAGAGGACAAAATGAGCTCCTCCAGGTTCTGCCCCCTGAGAAGAATTCCCTTCCCCATGGTTTAACAAGGCTCTCCCTCAGTGAGGCTGTAATGCGGGAACCTGGTGCTTCCAACTGGTTCCAGCACATATGCAGACTCATTCATGAGTCAGGTCCATGCTTTTTCTGACTCTTAACTTGTCTTAGGGAATGCCTTTGAAGCCAGAGGTGTGGGCTAGAGGGATAGGTAGCTAAGCCAGAGAAGTAGGTAGGGTAAGAGCTACATGCTCATCATATTTACTTATGCTATTAAAGCTGCTTGGCACTGATATCCTATGTTTCATTTTCATTTAAAGAAATGGAATACTGACATATAAATTCAGATGTATGAAGATGTGTGTGTCAGCACATAATCTACAATGGGAAGCCGAGCTTGCATGGGCACTTGATTTTCCGTACTCAGACATTCATTCTCTGCTGGGGTCTAGAGCCAATTAGGGCTTGATCTTCAAATGCTGCTGGAGGAGGGTCATCAAGAGGACGTGACCGCTGATTGACCCTCCAGGTGGACCCGGCGCGTTCTCGCCACTCCCCTGGCCTTAGAAGGTAGGCTCCGCCTGCAGCTCCCACGGCCAGAGCCATTTCAAGGGCTCAGCCTTGAGGGAGTAAAGTGTACTGAGACCATCCAGTTATGCGACTGAACCCCGTTAAGGCCTCCGTATAAGCTTTTAAGATGCTGGCGGGCGGGAGTGGAGACCTTCTCATCTTGCGGTGCCCAAGACACGCCTCGTGGGTAAGTTCCTTTGGTGCTTAAACCTGCCACCTACCAATCTGGAGTGGCTGCCTCTTTCTTCGGTCTCTCCCTGCCCTGCCGGTACCGGGGCAGGTTTGCAGACCAACGAATGAGGGAGGACAAGTTTTTAGCAGAATGTAGTATAGCCCTCCTTCAAAACACTAGGAGTCTCTGATTTTTTTTGTTGTGGTTTGCCTGCATGCCACAGACGCTTTGAGTATCATTGCCACTACTAGGTCACGAGGTCACTTGCTAAGGCATTTTGTAATGCCAGCCTGAGCTGGCTATAGAACGCTCTCTTATTTTAGGCCTTATTGAAAACCGGCTAGCTCCTGAGTTACCTAAATTGATCACAGGAGCACTCGTGAATGTGGTATGTATTGCTTCAAAGTTCTAAGAACTGTGCTGCTTTCTTCCTTGGGGAAAGTTTGAGTTAGAGGAACTCGTTTCTCACTTTAGAGGGAATATCCCGGTGTGCAATAGATTAGTGTATTCCTAGTAACTTCAGTGATGAGGCCCATGAACTCTCCAAGGATGATATGTCTGTATTTTGGCATCAAGGGTGCTGGCTGCTTCTTTGTGAAAAGATTCAATTAGCATGATCAATGTAGTGGACCAGAGAGATGCTCTGTGGGATAGGAGTAAAACCAAAGTCACTGAGCCTTGTGTTTTAAACAAGGTGGTGATACCGTCCTTAGATAAGACAAGGAACGTGTACTTCTGCCCTTGGCAGGAGAAAGCAAACAACTTCTGATTTGCTTTACTGATTTGTATTGAAAAGAAAAGTGTTTGATAGGTTGGCTCTGTATCAGGTGCCACTGTCAGTGTCGAGATGCCCCAGTAAAGATACCTTTTCTGGAAGAGCTGGAATCACTATGTGACTAAATTTATAATAATCTGCAGCTGTTCCTTGAGACGCGCGCATGCGCGCGCGCCACCCCCCCCCGTAGGCCTTCTGCACTGAAATTAGTGAGTTAAAGGAGAATCCCTGATGCCACACCTTTTAAGTTTTTGCAGGTGGCGCTAATCTCTGAAATCCTCTAGTGATGTGGTAACGTGTTGGCTTACTATTTTGGAAGATGGGCACAGTTCCCCAGTCTTCAAATTGGCGCTTCTTTTCTTCATAGGTCTCACTCCAGGGATCCAGGAACCAATGTGAGGTTTCTGCTAAATACTTCATAAATCTTTGCCAATATCTATTCAGTAACTAAGGAAATAAGCACAGGATAAGTCTGTGGTCTGTCCGAACCCACTGTTAGATGGGCTTAGCCCAAGACTCACTGTATATCTGATTTCCCTAAGCCCCCACTTTGGTCAGCGGATCAAGGTGGCATTAAAACTCCCCAGCGGTTAGAGACAATTCATACCTAGCATCAATAATTCCCAAAAGCTTAGGGTGTTTTATTTTCCCCAGTACCCTTACATCCTAGTAAATGGCTGTCATTCCCTCTAGGAAAAGGCTCGGAGGAGTCACTGCAATGAATTCCGGCTGCATTGCAGGGACAACATTCAATATGACTTAGCCTCCCCATCAGTCAAGGTGCTCTGGGTCTCTGAACTGACTTGAGTGTAGGAACTGGGTAAATTTACCCACTTTGGTGATATATCAGGCTCCTGCTCACTCTACCAAGAATCTGAAATATTACCGGAAGGTTAGCCTAAAACAATATTCCACTTAACCATTCTAGCACAATTTAGGCTCCAGTAGTGTTTTATCTTTATTTGGGAAACCTGAGATTGTCCTTCTTCTTAAATCTACTAATTACTTGATATCTCAGGTGTGAGAGCCACTGCATTACATACTTTTATGGTTCAGTTCCATGATTTTAATGGGAAGGAGGGGGAAGGACCACCCTGCGATCATTTTATTGATGACTATTCATTTGACAAATATTTACTGAACATCTACTACCTATTAGACATTGTTCTAGGTACTGGAGATAAAGCAGTGAGTAAATCAGGAAAAACATCCTTGCCCCCATATGCAGCTTGCATACTAGTGGGTGAAGACAACAATAACCAAGATAAATAGGTAATATATATTGTATGTTAGATCGTAACAATACAAAGGAAAATAAAATATAAAAGGGAAATAGAGATGGTGAGAGTGGAGAGTTTGTATAATTGCAGTTTTGAATAGGTTGGCCAGGTATGTCCTTACTGTGAAGGTGACATTTCATTGAAGACCTGAAGGAGGTAAGAGAGTGAGCTCTGCAGGTATCTGGGGTCAGAACAATCAAGACTGAGAAAAGAGAAAGTGTGTCTACACCCTGGGGAGGGAACATGCCAGGCACGTTTGAAGAACAGGGAAGACTAATAAGTGATGCAGAGATAATTGAACAAATATATATTAAAGTGTTAGCAAAGCTTAACATGAACACTGGTAGAATTCAAAACAATTTGTAATTTTTCATCATTAGGCAAGATAAAATCAAACAAACGAGTTTCCCATAACTGTTAGAAAGCAGCAAGGGAATGTTAAATGATATGGGGGAATGCTTACAAAATGAGCCGAACATAACTCTCTGTATTATGTGACCCGTGATCTATAAAATGATATATCATTTTGAAATAAAATGTAAAGCAGCAAGGAAATTCACCAAAGGGTTGCTCTGAGTTGTTGATTTAAGTAACGTATATTTTCCTCCTTATTCTTTTCTGTATAGTCTACAGTGTCTACAGTTTTGCTTTGTTTTGCCTTCTCTAAAGAAACTGTAATGCAGGCATACCTCATTTAATTGTGCTTTGCTTTATTGCGCTTCACAGATATTGCTGTTTTTTTTTTTTTTTTTTTTTTTAAACGTGCTGGAGGTTTGTGGCAACCCTGCATGGAGTGGCTTTTGATGCCATTTTTCCAACAGCATTTGCTCACTCCATGTCTCTGTATCACATTTTGGTAATTCCCACGATATTTCAGACTTTTTCATTAGTATTTGTTACGGTAATCTGTGATGTTACTGTGACTTGGTGAAGGTTCAGATATTAGTTAGCACTTTTTAGCAAGAAAGTACTTCTTAATTAAGGTGTGTACATTTTTTAAGACAATGCTGTTGCACATTTAGTAGACGACAGTACAGTGTAAACATAATTTTTATATGCATTGGGAAACAAAATATATTTGTGTAACTTTATTGCGATATTCGATTTATTGCAGTGGTCTGGAACCAACAATATCTCCAAGGTCTGCCTCTGTATAAGTTAAGAGCTAAGGATTTGAATTAGACAAACCTGGGTTGAAGTGCTGGCTCTACTTAATGTGTTACCTTGGGTAAGTGTTCACATCTGTGAAATACGGATGAGGATAGTGACTTCATAGGGTTGTTTTAGATCATTAAATGCAGTACTGATTTAAGTGTTAATATAGTGCTTGATTTGTCACAAATACTGAATAAATGGTAACATAATCGTTAATCAAAAGTATAGCTCTTGAAATCAGATTGATTTTTTAAAGGACAGAAAGAGATAAAACGCAATAACTCAAACATATACATGTTACACCATACCTGCTCCCCACTGAACTTAAAACAGTGAGATTTCAGAGTGATTTCTACTCAAAACGCCCTTCACAGAGGCTGCTTCTTTTTTTTAGCTACTTTTTTTTTTTTCTTTTTGGCATCTGTGGTGAGAATAGAGGATCTACATTCTTAGCAAATTTCGAGTATATGATACAGTATGATTAACTGTAGTCACCATGCTGCACGTTTAATCCCCAGGACTTATACATCTTACATGCAACTGCAAGTTTATTCTCTTTGACCAATTCCTTTAACGTTCAAACAAGATCCACTTTCTGGTTGATAACTGTATAGATAAGAAAGGAAGTTTACTATATTTTATTTTATTTTTTTGGAGGGGGGGGGTACGCGGGCCTCTCACTGTTGTGGCCTCTCCCGTTGCGGAGCACAGGCTCCGGACGCGCAGGCTCAGCGGCCATGGCTCACGGGCCCAGCTGCTCCGTGGCATGTGGGATCTTCCCGGACTGGGGCACGAACCCATGTCCCCTGCATCGGCAGGTGGACTCTCAACCACTGCGCCACCAGGGAAACCCCATAATAAACATTTTAATCTAGTTTGTTTTTTCTTTGAAAAGATTTTAAAATGTTAGACATATAAATGACACACTAACCAAGAGAATCTATAATCCTTTCCATTGTTTTAAAGTGTTTATTCCTAGCCCTTGAAAGTCTGTCTGCATGTTTTCAATCTAATGTAACAAAGTCAAATGCACTCTAGAGATATTTCTTAATGGAATTTTCAGGCGAGTCAAAGCTATTGTACAGTAAACTAAACAATTTGATGCCTAGCACGTTTAGAATATATATTATGTAATTTCAGAGAACTTTGGAAATGCAGGGGCTCCTTTTAAATGCTAAACAGTTTCTTTGGCCCTCCTTTCTGAAGAAAGATGGAAAAAGCAATTTTGCTGACTTCTTTCCAGTTAGACAAAGTGCAGATGAATTGTGAGTATCAATTTAATTCTTTCGGGCTTCCCTGGTGACACAGTGGTTAGGAATCCGCCTGCCAGTCCATGGGACACAGGTTCGATCCCTGGTCCGGGAAGATCCCACATGCTGCAGAGCAACTAAGCCCGTGTGCCACAACTCCTGAGCCTGCATGCCACAACTACTGAAGCCCGCATGCCTAGAACCTGTGCTCCACAACAAGAGAAGCCACCACAGTGAGCAGCCCGTGCACTGCAAAGAGGTGTAGCACCCACTTGCTGCAACTAGAGAAAGTCCATGTTCAGCAACAAAGACCCAATGCAGCCAAAAATAAATAAAACGACAAAAAAAATTTTTTTAATTTAATTCTTTCAGCTATTACTTCAGTAGGGTAAAAGTATGTACAAAAAACATTCAAATCGACAGTAAGGAAAACAAGAAAGAATGGCTGGAAGAACTTGGCTGTCATTAATTTGTTAATAGTTGTTCACACATCAATATTAGTGATGTTATGGAAGGTAAATTCGGTGTCTATTAACTAACTTATGAACATGACATTCAGTTAAGAGGACTTTATTTTATGTTATTAAATATGTGTTAAAGCAGATTAAGCTATGAACGATATTTTAAATAATGCCATATTGAAATAATGTTGCCCTCACCCATTTTAATGTTATGGCAATAATACTGTAATCTTTATCAAAATGAAATTTGA
>RJWK010050187.1:0-16360 GCA_004363435.1 Platanista minor | reverse complement strand
GAAGCAGCCGCATAGCACAGGGAGATCAGCTCAGTGCTTTGTGATCACCTGGATGGGTGGGATGGGGAGGGTGGGAAGGAGGGAGATGCAGGAGGGAGGAGATGTGGGAACATATGTGTATGTATAATTGATTCACTTTGTTATAAAGCAGAGACTGACACCATTGTAAAGCAATTATACTCCAATAAAGATGTTAAAAGAAAAAAAAAAAAAAAAAAGACTAAGCCATGCCTTAACATGTACCCGAACACTAAACCATAGCCAAATCCTAAACTGTACCCTTAAACCGTGCCCTGGCCCTAACCCTACCCCTAAAACTAAACTTAATTCTAACCCTAACCCTACACCTTACCCTACACCCTACCCTAATCCTAACCCCTACACTATCACTAACCCATTCTCTAACGTGTACACTTACCATAAACCGTAGGCATACCCTAAACTGTACCAGAATCCGTACCGTTTCCCTAACCCTAACCCTAAGTAAAACCATAACCCAAACCCTAACACTTACGCTTACCCTACCCTGTACCCTAATAGTAACCCATACATTAACACTAACCCATGCCCTAACATGTACACGAAACTTAAACCGTAGGCATACCTTAAACTCTCCCATAAACGGTACCCTTTCCCTAACCCTAATCCTAACCCAATCCCTAACCCTAACACTTACCCTTACCCCATATTGTAATCCTAACCCATACACTTACTTTAATCCAGGCCCTAACATGTACCCTAACGGTAAACCGTAGCCATACCCTAAACTGTACCCTAAACCGTACCCTTTCTCTAACCCTAAGTTCAACGATAACCCTAACCTTAACCCTTAACTTTACCCTATCCCGTACCCTAATCCTAACCCATAAACTAACTGTCATCTGTGACATAACATGTACCCGAACCCTAAACCATAGCGATACAATAAGCTTTCCCCTAAACCGAACCCTTTTCCTAACACTAACCCTAAACTTAATACTAACCCTTAACCTTACCGTAACCCATACCCTAATCCTAACCCGTATAGTAACACTAAACCATAACATAACATGTATCCTAACCATACACGGTAGGCATACCCTAAACTGTACCCTAAACCGAACCCTTTCCCTAACCCAAACCTTAACCCTAAAACTTACCCTTACCCCGTACCATAATCCTAACCCATACACTAACTTTAATCTGTGCCCTAACAAGTACCCTAACTGTAAACCGTAGCCATACCCTAAACTGTACCCTAAACAGTACCCTTTCCCTAACCTTAACCCTAACACTAAACTTAACCCTAACACTAACCCTACACCTTACCCTACACCCTACCCTAAACCTAACCCCTACACTAACACTAACCCATACTCTAAAATGTACTCTGAAGGGAAACCGTGGGCATACACTAAACTGTACCCTAATCCGTACCGTTTCCCTAACCCTAACCCAAAGTCAAACCCTAACCGTAATCCTAACCCTTACCATACCCTGTTCCCTAATACTAACCCGTACATTAATACTAACACATGCCCTAACATGTACACGAACCCTAAACCGTAGAAATACCCTAAACTCTCCACTAAACGGTACCCTTTCCCTAACCCTAACCCTAACACAGACCCTAACCCTAAAACTTAACCTTACCCCGTACCGTAATCTTAACCCATACACTAACTTTAATCCATGCCCTAACATGTACCACAAACTTAAACCATAGCCATGCCCTAAACTGTACCCTAAACCATACCCTTTCCCTAACCCGAACCCTATCTCCAACGATAACCCTAACCCTAACCCTTAACCTTACCCTATCCCGTACCCTAATCCTAACCCATACACTAACTTTAATCCATGTCCTAACTTGTACGCGAACCCTAAACCGTAGCAATACACTAAACTTTCCCCTAAACTGAACCCTTTCCCCAACCCTAAACTTAAACCTAACACTAACCCTTAACCTTACCCTAACCCGTACCCTAATCCTAACCCATATACTAACACTAACCCATACCCTAACATTTACCCTAACCGTAAACAGTAGGCATACCCTAATCTGAACCCTAAACCGTACCCTTACCCTAAGCCTAACCCTAACTCAAACACTAAACCTAACCCTTAACCTTACCCTACCCCGTACACTAATCCTAACCTGTACATTAACACTAACGCGTGCCGAAACACGTACCCGAACCCTAAAACATAGCCATACCCTAAACTCTCCCCTAAACTGTACACTTTCCCTAACCCTAACACTTACCCTAACCCCGTTCCGCAATCCTAACCCCTACTCAAACATTAAATCATGCCCTAACACTTACCCTGACCCTAAATCATAGCCATACACTAAACTGTACCCTAGACCATTCACTTTCCCTAACTGTAACCCTAACCCTAACCCTAAAGCGTACCCTATCACGTACGCGAATCCAACCCGTACACTAACAGTAACCAGTACTCTAAAACGTACCCTAACACTAAACCTTAGCCACAGCATAAACTGTACCCATAACTGAACCGTTTTCCAGCTCTAACACTAACCCTTACTCTAAACCTAACCTGTAACTTTACCCTAAATTGTACCCTTATCCTAAACCGTACAGTAAAAGTAACCTAGATCCTAATACATACCCTAACACTAACACTTTTCCGTAACCTATCCTGTACCGTAAAACTTACCCTTTCCCTAAACGTAACCCTAACTTTAAATCTAACCCTAACGCGTACCCTTACCCTAACCCGTACCCTAATCCTAACACATACACTAACTTTAATCCGTGCCCTAACATTTACCCGAATCCTAAACCGTGGCGGTACACTAAACTTCCCCTAAAACGAACACTTTCCCTAACCCTCACCTAAACCCTAACACTAACCCTTAAACTTACCCTAACACGTACGTTAATCCTAACCCGTATACTAACACTAACTCATACCCTAATATGTACCCTAACCACAAACGGTAGGCATACCCTAAACTGTACCCTAAACCGTACCCTTTCTCTAACCCAACCCTAACTCAAACACTAAACCCAACCTGAACACTAACCATTAACCTTACCCTACAGCGTACCCTAAACCTATCCCGTACATTAACACTAACATGTGCCCTAACCTGTACCCGAACCCTAAAGCGTACCCATACCCTAAACTCTCCCATAAACTGTACACTTTCCCTAACCCTAACCCAAACTCCAATCCTAACACTAACCATTACCCAGTTCCATAGTCCTAACCTGTACACTAACACTAAACCATGACCTAACATGTATCTTAACCCTAAATCATAACCATATACTAAACTGTGCCCTAGACCATTCACTTTCTCTAACCCTAAACCTAACCCTAAAGCATACCCTAAAACGTACTTGACTCCAACCCGTACACTAACAGTAACCAGTACCCTAAAACGTAACCTAACACTAAACCTTAGCCACAGCCTAAACTGTACCCAAAACCGAACCGTTTTCCTAACTCTAACCCTATCCCTAACTCTAAACGTAACCTGTAACTTTACTCAAAATTGTACCCTTATTCTAAACTGTACAAAAAAATAACCCAGATCCTAATATGTACCCTAACACTAACACTTTTCCTTAACCTATCCTATATCGTAAAATGTACCCTTTCCCTAAATCTAACCCTAACTTTAAACCTAACCCTAACGTGTACCCTTACCCTAAACCGTACCCTAATCCTAACCCATATACTAACACTAACCCATACCCTAACATGTACCCTAACTGTAAACCTTAGGCATACCCTAAACTGTACACTAAACCGTAACCTTTCTCTAACCCTAACCCTAACCCTAACCCTTACCCTTACCCTACCCCTTACCCTAATCCTAACCCATACATTAACACTAAACCATGCCGTAACATGTACCTGAACTGTAAACCGTAGCCATACCCTAAACTCTATCCTAAACCGTACCCTTTCCTTAATCCTAACCCCAACACTAAACTTAACCTAACGCTAAACCATACCCTAACCCGTACCCTAACCTTAACCCGTATACTAACACTAGCCCATACTCTAACATGCACCCTAACCATAAACCGTAGCCATAACCTAAACTGTAACCTAAACCATACCCTTCCCCTAACCCTAACCCTAACTCAAAACCTAACACTAACCCTAACCCTACACCTTACCCCAATTCTAACCCCTACTCTAACACTAACCCATACTCTAACATGTACACTGACCATAAACCGTAGGCATACCCTATACTGTACTTTAATCCATACCGTTTCCCTAACCCTGTTCCTAAGTCAAACCCTAACCCTTACCTTTACCCTACCCCGTACTCTAATATTAACCCGTACATTGACACTAACCCATGCCCTAACATGTACACAAACCCTAAACAGTAGCCATACCCTAAACTCTCCCCTAAACGGTACCCTTTCCCTAACCCTAACCCAAACCCTAACCCTAACACTTACCCTTACCCCGTACCATAATCCTAACCCATACACTAACTTTATTCCGGCCCCTAACATTTACCCTAACCATAAACCTTAGCCAAACTCTAAACGGTACCCTAAACCATACCCTTTCCCTAACCCTAACCCTAAACCAAAACCTAACCCTTACACTTATCACGTACCCTAATCCTAACCTATACACTAACACTATCCCATGCCCTAAAATGTACTCTAAGCCTAAACCTTAGGCATACATTAAACTATCCCCTAAACCTTTCCCTTTCCCTAAGCCTAAACTTATCCCTAAACTGTACCCTAACACGTACCCGAATCCTAACCCATACATTAACAATAACCCGCAATGTAAAACATACCCTAACACTAAACGGTAGCCATACCATAAACTGTACCCTAAACCGTACCTTTTTCCTCACCCTAACCCTAACCCTTCACATCCTACCATAATCGTATCCCCTACTATAACACTAACCCATTCTCTAACATGTACACTAAACTTAAACCATATATATACCCTAAACTGTACCCCTTTCCTAACCTTAAGCCTACGTCAAACTCTAACCCTAACCCTAACCATTACCCTTACCCTATCCCGTACCCTAATCCTAACCAGTACAGTCACATTAAACCGTGTCCTATCATGTACCCGAACCCTAAACCGTAGCCATACACTAAACTTTACCCTAAACCGTACACTTTCCCTCACCCTAAACCTAACCCTAACACTAATCCTTACCCTTACCCTAACCTGTACCCTTATCCTAACCCATATACTAACACTAACCCATACCCTAACATTTAACCTAACTGTAAACCGTATCCATAAACTAAAATCTACAATAAACCGTACCCTTCCCCTTATCCTAACCCTAACTCAAACCCTATCCCTAATACTAACCCTTACCCTACTCCATACTCCAATCCTAACCCATACACTAACATTAAACAGTACGTTAAAACGTAAACTAACATTAAACTGTAAACATAGCCTAAACTGCACCCAAAACCGAAACGTTTTCCTAACTCTAACACTAACCCTAAACCTAAACCTAATCTGTATCTCTACCCTAACCCGTACCTTTACCCTTACCTTACTCTAATCCTAACCCGTAGGCTAAAAGTAACCAGTACTCTAAAACGTACCCTAACTCTAAACTGTAGCAATTCACTAAACTATACCCTAAACCGTACCCTTTCAATAACACTAACCGTAACTCAAACCCTAACACTAACCCTAACCCTAGACCTTACCCTTTACCCTACCATAGTCCTAACCCCTACACTAGCACTGACCAATTGTCTAACATGTACACTAACCCTAAACCGTAGCCATACCCTAAACTTTATCCTAATCTGTACCCTTTTCCTAGCCCTAACCGTAACTCATACCCTAACCCTAACCCTACCCCTTAACCTTGCCCTAAGTCGTACACTAATCCTAACCCGTATACTAACACTATCCCATACCCTAACATGTACCATAACCGTAAACTGTAGCCATACCCTAAACTCTACCCTAAACCTTACCCTTTCCCTAACCCTAACTTAAACCCTAACCCTAACCCTTACCCTTACCATACCACGTACCCTAAACCTAACCCACTACACTAACACTAAAGTGTACCCTAACATAACCTAACACTAAACTGTAGCCAAAGCCTAAACTGTACACAACACTGAAACGTTTTCCTAACTCTAACCCTAATCCTAAACCTAAACCTAACCCGTACTTTACCCTAAACTGTATCTTTATCCTAACCAGTAAACTGAGAGTAACCTGGACCCTAACACGTACCCTAACACTAACACGTTGCCATAACCTGTCCTGTACACTAAAACCGAACCCTAACCTTAAACCTAACCCTAATGTGTACACTTACCTTAAACCGTACCCTAATCCTAACCTGTAGGCTAACACTAATCCATACCTTAACAGGTACCCTGAACATAAAACTTTCACATACACTAAACTCTTCCCTAAACCATACCCTTTCCCTAACCCTAAACCTAACCCAATCCCTAAACCTAACCCTTAACCTTACCCTACCCTGTACCCAAATCCTAACCCATACACTAACACTAACCCATACCCTAACATGTACCCAAACCCTGAACCATAGCCATACCCTAAATTGTCCCCTAAACCATACCCTTTCCCTAACCCTAACCCTAACCGAAAACCTAACCCTAACCCTAACACTTACCCTTACCATGTACCGTAATCCTAACCCATATACTAACACTATCCAATGCCCTAAAATTTACCCTAAGCCTAAACCTTAGCCATACACTAAATTGTCCCCTAAGCCGTTCCCTTTCCCTAATGCTAACCCTAACCCTAAACCGTACCCTAAACCATACCCGAATCCTAATGCGTACACTAACAATAACCCGCACCATAAAACATACCCTAACACTAAACTGTAGCCATACCATAAACTGTACCCTAAAACGTACCCTTTCCCCACCCTAACCCTAACCCTACACCCTACCATAATCGTAAACCCTACTCTAACACTAACCCATTCTCTAACATGTACACTACACATAAATCGTAGCTATACCTAAATTGTACCCTAAACCATACGCTTTTCCTAACCCTAACCCTACCTCAAACTCTAACCCTAACCCTAACCATTACTCTTACCCTATTCTGTACCCTAACCCTAACCCTAACGCTAACCCTTACCCTAACCGTAAACCGTAGCCATACCCTAAACTCTACCCTAAATCGTACCCGTTCCCTAACCCTAACCCTAACTCAAACCCTAACCCTAAACATAAACCTAATCCGTATCTTTACCCTAACCCATACCCTTACCCTAAACTTACACTAATACTAAATCATAGGCTAACATTAACCCTTGACCTAAAATGTACCCTTACCCTAAACCTTAGCCATACACTAAACTGTCCCTTAAATCTTTCCCTTTCCTTAAACCTAACTCTAACCCTAAACCTTACCCTTATCCGTACCCGAATACTAACCCATACACTAACAATAACCCATAACTTCAAAAGCATCCTAACACTAAACGGTAGCCATACCATAAAATGTACCCTAAACTGTACCTTTTCTCTTACCCTAAACCTAGACCTAAACTTATCCCTCAACCTAAAACTTAACCTACACCCTACCATAATCCTAACAGCTACACTAACACTAACCCATACTCTGAAATGTACACTAACTATAATCCGTAGCCATACCATAAACTGTACCCTAAACCGTACACTTTTCCTAACCCTAACCCTATCCCTTAACCTTACCCTATCCCGTACCTTAATCCTAACCTGTACACTAACACTAAATTGTGTCGTAACATGTACCCGATCCCTAAACAGTAGCTATATCCTAAACTCTCCCCTAAACCGTACCCTTTCCCTAAACCTAAACCTAACCCTAACCCAAACCCTTACCCTTTCCTTACCCTGTACCCTAATCCTTACCCGTACACTAACTCTAACCCATTCCCTAACACGTACCCTAAACCTGTCTTAGACATACACTAAACTGTCATCTAAACCGTTCACTTTCCCTAACCCTAACCGTAACCCTAACCCTAAACTGTACCCTAACACGTACCCACATCCTAATCCGTACACTAACACTAACCAGTACACGGAAACGTACCCTAACTCTAAACCGTAGCCATAGGCAAAACTGTACCCAAAACCGAACTGTTTTCATAACTCTAACCCTAATCCTAACCCTAAACATAACCCGGACCTTTATCTTAAACTGTACCCTTATCCTAACCCGTACACTAAGAGTAATGTGGACCCTAACACGTACCCAAACACAAACACGATGCCGTAAACTATCTTGTACCCTAAAACGTAACCTTTCCCTAAACGTAACCAGAACCTTAAACCTAAAGCTAACCTGTACCCTTACCCAAACCCATACCCTAATCCTAACCCATAGGCTAACACTAAACCTTACCCTAACACGTACCCTAACCCTAAAGCTTACACATACCCTAAACTGTCCACTAAAACTTACAATTCCCCTAACCCTAACCCTAACCCAAACCCTAACCCTAACCCTTAACCTTACGTTACACTGTACCCAAATCCTAAGCTGTACACTTACACTAACCCATGCTTTAACATGTACCCGAACTCTAATCTGTAGATATACCCTAAACTGTCCCCTAAGCCATACCCTTTCCCTAACCCTAACCCAAACCCAAACCCTAACCCTTAACCTTACCCAACCCCATACCCAAACACTAACCCGTACACTAACACTAACCCATGCCCTAACGTGTACCTGAACCCTAATCTGTAGACATACCGTAAACTGTCCCCTAAACCGTACACTTTCCCTAACCTTAACCTATCCCTAACCCTAACCCTAACACTTACTCTTACCACATACCCTATTCCTTACCCGTACACTACACTAACCCTTGCCCTAACATGTACGCAAACCCTAATCCGTAGGCATACCCAAAACTGTCCCCTAATCAGTATCCTTTCCCTAACCATAACCCTGAACTTAACCCAAACCCTAAATCTGACCCTACAGCCAACCATAATCCTAACCCCTACACTAACACTAACACATACTCTAACATGTACACTAACCCTAAACTGTAGCCATACCCTAAACTGTACCATTTCTCTCAGCCTAACTCTAACCCAAACCCTGACCCTAACCCTAATACTTAACCTTACCACTTACCCTAATCCTAACCTGTACACTATCACTAAACCGTGTCCTAACATGCACCCGAAACCTAAACCATAGCCATACATGAAACGATCCCCTAAACCATACCGTTTCCCTAACCCTATCCCTAAACCAAGCCCTAACCCTAACCCTTACTGTTAACTTACCACATACCCTAATCCTAACCTGTACACTAACACTAACCCATGCCCTAACACGTACTCTAACTGTAACACTTAGCCATACACTAAACTTTCCTCTAAACCACTCCCTTTCCCTAATCCTAACCCTAAACCTTACCCTAACCCATACCCCAATCCTAGCCACTACACTAACACTAACAAGTAGTCTAAAATGTACCTTAACGCTAAACCGTAGCCATGCATTAAATTGTACCCTAAACTGTACACTTCCCCTAACCCAAACCTAAACCTTACCCTACACCCTACCATAATCCTAACCCATACATTAACAGTAACCCATATCCGAAAATGTAACCTAAACCTAAACCGTAGCCATACAATAAAGTGTAACCTAAACTGTGCCCTTTCCCAAACACTACCCCTAACTCAAACCCTAACCCTATCCCTACCCCTTAACCTTACCCTATCCCGTACCCCAATCCTAACCCATACACTAACAATAACCAGTGCCCTAACATGTACCCGAACCCTAAACCGTAGGCATTCCCTAAACTGTCCCCTAAACCGGATCCTTTCCCTAAACCTAACCCTAACCCTAAACCTTACCCTTACCGCCTACCCTAATCCTAATCCGTACACGAACACTAACCCATGCCCTAACATGTACCCTAACACTAAACTTTAGCCATACACTAAACTGTCCCCTAAACCGTTCCCTTTCCCTAACCCTAACCCTAAACCGTACCCTTTCCCTCACCCTAATCCTAAACTTATCCTTAAACCTAAACCTTACCCTACACACTACACTAATACTAATCCATACACTAAAACTAATGAATACCCTAACATGCACCCTAAACCTAATCCGTAGCCATACCATAAACTGTACCCTAAACCGTAGCCTTTCCCTAACCCTAAACCTAACTCAAACACTTACGCTAACCCTAACCCTAAACCTTACCCTACACCCTACCATAAACCTAAACCCTACATTAACACTAATCCGTACTCTAACATGTACACTAACCCAAAACCGTAGCTATAACCTAAACTGTACCCTAAACCATACCCTTTTCCTAACTGTAACCCTAACTCAAACACTAAACCTAACCCAAAACCTTACCCTACCCCGTACCCTAATCCTAAACTGTACACTAACACTAACCCTTGCCCTAATAAGTACCCTAAGCGTAACACTTATCCATACACTAAACTGTCCCCTAAAATGCTCCCTTTCCCTAACCCTAACCCTAAACCTTACCCTAACCCATACCCGAATCCTAACCCATACACTAACACTAAACAATACTCTAAAATATACCGTAACAAGAAACCGTAGTCATGCACTAATCTGTACCCTAAATCGTACCATTTCCCTAAACTTAACCCTAAATTTAACCCAAATCCTAAACCTTACCCTACACCCTACCATAATCCTAACCCCTACACAAACACTAACCCATACTCTAACATGTAGACTAACCCTAAACCGTAGCCATACCCTAAACTGTACCCTTTTCCTAAACCTAACTGTAACCCAAACCCTAACCCTAACACTTACCCTTACCACTTACCTCAATCCTAACCTGTACACTAACACTAACCCATACCCTAACATGCACCCGAAACCTAAACCATAGCCATACCTTAAACTGTCCCCTAAACCGTACCCTTTCCCTCACCCTAATCCTAACCCTTACCCTTAACTTACCACATACCCTAATCCTAACCTGTACACTAACACCCGTGCCCTAACACGTACCCTAACTGTAACACTTAGCCATACACTTAACTGTCCCCTAAACTGCTCCCTTTCCCTAACCCTAAACTTAAACCTTAACCTAACCCGTAACCCAATCCTAACCACTACACTAACACTAACCAGTACTCTAAAATGTACCCTAACACTAAACCGTAGCCATGCACTAAACTGTACCCTAAACCGTACACTTTCCCTAACCCTAACAATAAACTTAACCCTAACACTAAACATTACCCTACACCTTACCCTAATCCTAACCCATACACTAACACTGAACCACACCCGAACATGTGTCATAAACCTAAACCGTAGCCATACAATAAACTGGAACCTAAACAGTACCCTTTCCCTAACCCTAACCCTAACTCAAACCCTAAACCTAACCCTAACCGTTACCCTACATGGTACCCTAATCCTAACCCGTACACTAACACTAACCCGTGCCCTAACATGTACCCGAACCCTAAACCGTAGCCATACCTAAACTCTCCCCTAAACCATACACTTTCCCTAAACCTAACCCCAACCCAAACACTAACCCTAGGCTTTACGGTTACCTTACCCCATACCCGAATCCTTACCCGTACACTAACACTAAACCGTGCCCTACCACGTACCCTAACCCTGTCTTAGACATACACTAAACTGTCCCCTAAACCGTTCACTTTCCCTAACCCTAACCGTAATCTTAACCCTACATTGTATCCTAACCCCTACCCGAATCCTAACCTGTATACTAACACTAATCAGTACCCTAAAACGTACTCTAACTCTAAACCGTAGACATAGGCAAAACTGTACCCAAAACTGAACCATTTTCCTAACTCTAACCCTAACCCTAAACATAACCGGTACCTTTACCCTAACCTGTACCCTTATCCTAACCCTTACACTAAGAGTAACCTGAACCCTAACACGTACCCTAACACTAACAAGTTGCCATAACCTATCGTGTACTGTAAAACGTACCCTTTCCCTAAACCTAACCCTAAACTTAAACCTAAACCTAACCCGTACCCTTACCATAACCTGTACCTAATCCTAACCTGTAGGCTAATATTAAGCCTTACCCTAACATGTACCCTAACACTAAAGCGTTTATATATCCTAAACTGTCCACTAACACGTACTCTTTCCCTAACCTTAACACTAACCCAAACCCTAACCCTTAACCTTAACCTACACGTAAACAATTCCTAACCCATATATAACACTAACCCGTGCCCTAACATGTACCCAAACCCTAATCTGTAGACATATCCTAAAATGTCCCCTAAACCGTACTCTTTCCCTAACCCTAACCCTAACACTTACTCTTACCACGTACACTAATCCTAACCCATACACTAACACTACCTGATACCCTAACATGTACCCTAACCATAAACCATAGCCATACCCTAAACTGTACCCTAAACCATACGGTTTCGCTAAAACTAACCCTAACCCTAACTCTTACTCTTAAACTAACCAGTACCCTAATCCTAACCCATACACTAACCCTGCCTTAAAATGTACCCAAAACCTACACCGTAGCCATTCCCTAAACTGTCCCCTAAACTGTACCCTTTCCCTAAACCTAACTCTAACCCAAACCCTAACCCTAACCCTAACACTTACCGTTACCACTAACCCTAATCTTAACCTGTACACTAACACTAACCCGTGCCCTAACATACACCTGAAACTGAAACCATAGCCATACCCTGAACTGTCCCCTAAACCGTAACCTTTCCCTAACCGTAACCCTAACCGTAACCCTAACCTTAACCCTTAACCCTAACCTACCACACACCCTACTCCTAACCCGTACACTAACACTAACCCATGCCCAAACATGTACCTGAAACCTAAATCATAGCCATACCCTAAAATGTCCCCTAAACTGTACCCTTTCCCTAACCCTAACCCTAACCCAAACCCTAAACCTAACCCTAACCCTTAACCTTACCTTACCCCATAACCTAATCCTAACCCATACACTAACACTAAACCATGCCTTAACATGTACCTTAACCATAACACTTAGCCATACACTAAACTGTCCCATAAACCGCTCCCTTTCCCTAACCCTAACCCGTAATTCGTAACTGAATCCTAACCCATACACTAACACTAAACAGTACTCTAAAACGCACCCTAAATCTAAACTGCAGCCATTAACTAAACTGTACCCTTAACTGTACCCTTTCCCTAACCCTAAAGCTAAACTTAACCCTTACCCTAAACCTTACCCTACACCCTACCCAAATCCTAACCTGTACACTAACACTAATCCATGCCCTAACACATACCCTAACCTTTTATCTTAGCCATACACTAAACTGTGCCCTAAACTGGTCACTTTCCCTAACCCTAACCCTAACCCTAAACCATACCCTAACCGGTTCCCGAATCCTAAACCGTACACTAACTCCAACCAATACCCTAAAACCTACCTTAACACTAAACCGTAGTCATAGCCTAAACTGTACCCAAAACCGAACCGTTTTCCTAATTCTAACCCTAACCCTAAGCCTAAACCTAACCCGTAACTTTACCGTAACCTGAACCCTTATCCTAACACATACACTGAGATTAACACAGACCCTGACACGTACCCTAACACTAACACGTTGCCGTATCTTATCCTGTACCATAAAACGTACCCTTTCCCTAACCCTAAGCCTTACGCTAACCTGTACCCTAATACTAACCCGTAGGCTAACACTAACCTGTACTCTAACACGTAACCTAATCCTAAACCTTTCACATACTTTAAACTCTTCGGTAAACCATACCCTTTCACTAACCCTAACCCTTACTCAATCCCTAACCCTTACATTACCCTGTCCTGTACCTTAATCCGAACTAGTACACTAACATTAATACGTGCACTAACATGTACCTGAACCCCAAACCGTAGCCATACACTAAACTTTCCCCTAAAACGTACCCATTCCCAAACCCTAACCCTAACACTAACTCTTAACCTTACCCTAACCCATACCCTAATCGTAACCCGTATACTGACACTAACCCATACTCTAACATGTACCATAACCATAAACCATAGCCATACCCTAAACTGTACCCTAAAGCGTACCCTTTCCTTAACCCTAACCATAAATCAAACCCTAAACCTAAACCTAACCCTTACCCTTACCTTACCCTGTACCCTAATCCTAACCCATACACTAACACTAACGCATGCCCTAACACGTACACCTTACCCTAAATCTTAGCCATACACTAAACTGTCCCCTAAACCGTTCCCTTTACCTAACTCTAACCCTAAACCTAAACTGGACCCTAACCCATACCCGAATCCTAACCCATACACTAACACTAATCAGTACCCTAAAATGTACCCTAACACTAAACCATAGCAAATGACTAAACTGTTCTCTAAACCGTACACTTTCCCTAAACCTAACCCTAAACTTAACTCTAATCCTAAACCTTACCCTACACCCTACCTTAATCCTAATCCGTACACTAACACTAAGCCATACCCTAACATGTACCGTAAACATAAACCGTAGCCGTACTATAAACTGTACCCTAAACCATGTCCTTTCCCAAACCCTAACCCTAACACAAACGTTGACACCAACCCTAACCCTAAACCTTACCCTACACCCTATCCTATTCCTAACCCTTACACTAACACTAACCCATACTCTAACATGTACACTAACCCTAAACCATAGCTATACCCTAAACTGTACCCTAAACCGTACGTTTTTCCTAACTCTAAACCTAACTCAAACACTAACACTAACCCTAAGCCTTACCCTTACCCTATCCCATACCCTAATCCTAACCCATACACTAACATTAACCCATGCCCTAACATGTACCCGAACACTACACCATAGCCATACACTAAATTTTCCCCTAAACCGTACCCTTTCCCTAACCCGAAACCTAACCCTATCCCGTACACTAATCTTAACACGTACAATAACACTAATGCGTGCCTTAACATGTAACCGAACCCTAAACCATAGCCATACACTAAAATTTCCCCTAACCCGTACCCATTCCCTAACCCTAAACCTAAAACTAACCGTTAGCCTTACACTAACCATGCCCTAATCCTAACCCGTACACTAACACTAACCTGTACCCTAACATGTACCCGAACCCTAAACCATAGCCATACCTTAAACTGTTCACTAAACCGTACCCTTTGCCTAACCCTAACCCAAACCCTAAACCTAACCCTAACTCTTACCCTTACCTTATCCCATACCCTAGTGTTAGTACACTAACACTAACTTGTGCACCGGCACATAGCCTAACCCTAAACCTTAGCCATACACTAAACTGTTCCGTAAACCTTTCCCTTTCCCTAACCCTAAACCTTTCCCTTTCCCTAACCCAAAACCTAACCCGTACTCTAACATTAACCAGTACCTTAAAACACCCTAACACTAAACTGTAGCCATAAACTAAACAGTACCCTAAACTGTACCATTTCCCTAAGCCTAACCCTAACCCTAAACTTAACCCTAATCCTAAACCTTACCCTACACCCTACCTTAACCCGACCCATACACTAACACTAAACCATACCCTAATATGTACCCTAAACTTAAACCATAACCATACCCTAAACTGTAACCTAAACCGTACCCATTCCCTAACCCTAACCCTAACTCAAACCCTAATATTAACACTAAGCCTAAAGTTTACCCTAAACCCTACCCTAATCCTAACACCTACACTGACACTAACTGATACTCTAACATGTGCAATAACCCTAAACCTTAGCCATACCCTAAACTGTACCCTACACCATACCCTTTCTCCAACCCTAACTCAAACCCTATCACTAACCTTTAGCCTTACCCTATCCCGTACCCTAATCCTAACACATACACTAACATTCATATGTGCCCCAACATGTACCCGAAGGCTAAACCGGAGCCATACACTAAAAATATCCCTAAATCGTACCCATTCCCTAACCCTAATCCTAACCCTAATGCTTAACCTTACCTTAACCCGTACCCTATTCCTAACCCATATACTGACACTAATCCATACCCTAACATGTGCCCTAACCATAAACCGTAGTCATACCCTAAACTGTACCCTAAAACCATACCCTTTCCCTAACCCTAACCCTAACTCAAACCCTAAACCTAGGGCTTCCCTGGTGGCGCAGTGGTTGAGAGTCCGCCTGCCGATGCAGGGGGCACGGGTTCGTGCCCCGGTCCGGGAAAATCCCACATGCCACGGAGCGGCTGTGCCCGTGAGCCATGGCTGCTGAGCCTGTGCGTCCGGAGCCTGTGCTCCGCAATGGGAGAGGCCACAACGGTGAGAGGCCCGCGTACCGCAAAAAAAAAAAAAA
>RJWK010050186.1:0-16360 GCA_004363435.1 Platanista minor | reverse complement strand
GAGCTGGAGGAATCAGACTCCCTGACTTCAGACTGTACTACAAAGCTACAGTAATCAAGACAGTATGGTATTGGCACAAAAACAGAAATATAGATCAATGGAACAGGATAGAAAGCCCAGAGTTAAACCCACACACATATGGTCACCTTATCTTTGATAAAGGAGGCAGGAATGTACAGTGGAGAAAGGACAGCCTCTTTAATAAGTGGTGCTGGGAAAACTGGACAGGTACGTGTAGAAGTATGAGACTAGAACACTCCCTAACACCATACACAAAAATAAGCTCAAAATGGATTAAAGACCTAAATGTAAGGCCAGAAACTATCAAACTCTTAGAGGAAAACTTAGGCAGAACACTCTATGACTCTTTGGTCCTGGTGGCCAGGGTTTCATCTACCACAGGATTTCCCTCTTCCCCAAATGTTTCATTTATGTGTCAGTTTGTGTGGAAGTGGATCTGATGTTTGCGTAACGGAGAAATGAGGCCATGTTTATGAACATTTCACCGGGGCCCAGGACCCAGCCGTTTTCTGGGCTGTCAGAAGGATGCGGGCTCTGCTGGCTCTGGAGACGTTCAGGTGGTTCAAGTTACTGCTGCAGGATGCTACTGAGTTACCGTTGCAGGATGACAGACAGTTTCCTTGTCTCTTGAGAGACACCATGAGGGGTGATCTGTGCTTCAGAGCACCACCGAGCATCAGGGCTAGGTGCAACTTCACGTACAGTCGCTTCATCTAGCTTCCTCCTCTCCCCTATCCTGCTTGTCTGACTTACTGAACTACCCCGGGAGCACTTCCCTAATCAATCACTTGTACGCTCCCTCTCATCTCAGGATCTGCTTCTGGGCAACCGGACTTCAGACACACACTAGCTTGTCACACACTGATGAGATGCAGGGCCATTAGTCTGAGCCCGCTTCACTATGTGTGTGTCCTCAGGTGTGTGTGTGTGTGTTCACACACATGTGCACATTCATGTGGACGGGAGTGTGAGAACAGGCATGGTGGTGTGTAAGCATGTAAGCATACAGGTATGTTGCTTGAGAATGCGTACGTGCATATCCTGGGGGACGTGTGTTTACCTGTATTTGTACGTGTGTCCAAATAGGTGTGTGTCTGTTTCTGTTTGTGAATGTGGATGTAGGTGAAAAATGCATGTGTACTAATCTGTGTGCATACAAGAAGTGGTGAGTGTGCGTACATGGGCATGCATGCTTGCGTCTAGCTCTCCTACTAGGGGGTCAAGGGCCCACTCAGTGAGGTGACCCACTGGGCAGAGACTATTTGCCTCTCCAGGGGTCTTTGTATGTCCCTGGCCAGGATGTGAGGAAGACCAAGGTCAGCCTTGGTGTCAGCTGCAATTCTGTGCACCTGAGGGAGAGGCAGATCGCAGGGAAGATCTCCCAAATCGTCTGTGATAAGATGGATAAACTGAGGTCCCAGGGAATATTCCTATGCCCTCCACATACTTAGCAGCTCCCAGGTGGCTGCTGCAGATATCTGGTTCTGCTGGCATATCCAGTGGGATGGGGTGGGGGTGAGAGGCTGTCTCTCTTGCTTATCAGCTCCTTTGGCTGACTGGATGTCAATTTGTATGTTACAGGATGGCAAAGCCCCCCAACCCAGGGTGCAGACTGGGGGCAAAACTAACATTGTCTTAGCACCCCTCTAGTAGGTAATACTTTCCCGATTTTGCAAATAAGGAAACTGAATCAGGAGAGGTAAAGTGAGTTGCTCAAGGTCATACAGGGATATAGTGATAGAACTGGGGTTCAAACTCCAATCTGTGCTCCTAGTGGCTAGATTGTTTCAGGGTCTGGGGCTGCTGGGCTAGAGGCAGTAATAGTAGCAGAGGCAGAGCCCCAAATGTGGGGTCCCAACAGGCCAGGCCAAGGGGCACCTGCCAAGCCCAGTCCAGATCATCTTTCTTCAGTGTGAGGAGATCACCAGGCCTGATGTTTCTCCTGGCATGAGCTAGTCTGACAATCTCCTGGGAATAAACACTGGAGGTAGAGAAATAGAAATATCTCTCATAAACAAACAATATTTTTCAGGGACTGAACAGTTTAAATTCACATTTTGAAATAATTTATTTGCAAAGGTGAAGTCCTGCTAAAATACAAACCAAATTTTCATTAGTGAATAGAATACTTAACATCCAAAGCCCTGACTGGTTGCGGGCTGTCTGAAGAAAAAGTGGTAAGAAATTGGTTTATCTCTGTCTGCATGACTAAAAGGGTCACCTTAGAGGCCCTTCCAAAGGAAAAGGAAGGCCAGTCTGAGGACCAATTCCTGCTTAAATTCTAGGATGCAAAATTCAGTCAGGTACCAAAATGACAGTTTCCCAGCTTCAAAAATTAAACCTCATCTGTACCAATGGGAAGAGGCTGTTGGCAACTTTAAAATATTTTCTCCGCTACAAGTTGTTTACTTGACAGCTGGCGCCCCACTTTCAAGCAAGATTGCTTATGGCTCTTAATAAATATTTGGCAATCTGGTTAAAAACCAGAACTTCTAAACCTGCCTTTGGCCTTAATATGGCAGTGTTTGAAAGCTGATTCCTCAAATAATGGGAGACTGAGGATGAAGACTCCACCTCTTGGCGGCCCCTGCCCCGAGTACCAGAATTGACGATGAAGAATACCATGTGCTAAGCTTTTGGACTTCTGCTGAGAGTCAGGGTGTGAATACTTCAAAGAAAATATCTCATTAAATTTCCATGCATTTTAAAAGTGGTTTTCTAATTAGACTTTTTATTTTGAGATAATTATAGATGCACATGAAGGTGTAAGAAATAATACAGAGAAATGCATTAAAATTTGTGTTTGTGTGTGTGTGCATTTTCTTCCGCTCATGATGCTTATGAACACCCTTCTACTTGCTCTGTCTGGTTAGTAAGGAATCCTGCAGGAGGGTGAGGCATATGGTAGAGTAGCATTCTGATTTCTGAGTTGGTCCATACCAACCCACCACACACAGAACTAAAAGACTGTGTGTTCTTATCCTCTGTTAGTGTTATAAGGGAAGAATTTAGCCACGTATGTCAGAAGTCCAGGCAGTAATGAAATTTACCTCAGGTTTGCACCTTGCAAATGACCATGAAACAAACCATAAAAAAAGGAAAAGAGGATGAAATAGCATATTTATTTCTACAAAGGAAGAGAAGTATATTTGTGTTATTTAAAGCAATAGAAGATATCATCAGAAACAAGGTGAATCGAATCAATTATAAAATAATTTCAACTTTTTCGTAGAGAAAAAATACTAAATGAAATGAATAAATTAGAAAATTATTTTAATTATTATGAATAAGTCTTCAGGGCCAAAATAGATACAGAATTATGCAAATTTATGGTTAAGACCTGCACTCTACTTGAGGATTTATCAAAAGATATGAAGATATTGTTTACATATAAAGAATGACAGGTAACATCTTTAATTAATATCACCCTTACAATTTATAATGTCGCCACATCATCATAAGGAATAGATTTTCTCTAACAAAAATGTCTTGTTTTTGTTTCTTACAGATAGTAAACTGACATGAAAAAATGTTTAGCCTGAGTACTAACTAAAGAAATACAGATTTGAACAGCTAAGGAATGCCAACATTACATTAATAAAAATAAATAAGATCGAGAAAACCTGTTAAGTTAGGTTCTGCATGGAAAACCCACACCCAGTTGGCTACTCTGTAATTTGTTCCTATTTTTCTCAAGTGCAAGTTGGCAATTTATAATAAGAACTATGAAGCATTTATATACTTTGACTTGGTAATCCCACTTTTGGGAAAATACCTTAAGGTCATAATCCAAATGGCAAAAAGCCATTTTTACAAAGATATTTATGGCAGCATGTTCATAATAGGGGAAAATAGAAAGTGACCCAAATGCCCAGGGAGTGGGAATGGTTAAGAGAACCATGGTGTATCAGAATTCCCTGTGACCACTGAAACTGAAAAGTATGTGAGCTGTGGAAACGTGCACACATCACAAAGCTAAGTGCAAGCAAAGCAGAATGCAAAATAGAATAGCCACTCTTATAGCTTCACATAAATGGTGTCTGTGTTCTGATGAGTCTGGGAAAAAATGTAGGTAGATGTAAATAGCTGGAAGTTTTCAATTCCTGGGGTATTTTTCCTATAAAATTATTTATTTAAATATTTGTCAAACATCTACTATTTGACGAAACAATGAGATGGTAGTTAAAACTTCATTATATGGGTAATCCATGCAGTCAGTTCTTTTCTAACATGTAGGGTGTTTCTAGCTTCCTTTGGAGAGCTGACCTCTATTTCTGTACTATGACTATTGCTGTGGTTGGGTGACCACCTGGGGCCTGCTGCCTGCCCAGGAAGCCATTACGAGGATGCTGCAAGTCTCTGTTGACGGCCTGGAGGAAGGGGAGTCCCTCCTCCCTCCCTGTTCCAGATACAGTCTTCTTACTTTTCCCTGAAGTTAATATATCCTATGAACCTTGAGGAAGATTTAAGTAATGCTCTGCTCCAGGGTTCAAAGAAAGGACCTAAAGCATAGAACGAGAGCAACATTGGGTGGGTGAGTATCTGACCCTTCGCCCATGGTCTAGCAATCTTTTTGCATTGTATGTACCTTATCAGGTATGACTCTTAGGTAACTTGACTGCAAATTCTAGAAAATCCTGCCTCAGTTCACTCAAAAAACATGAAAAAAAAAATATCCCTTATAACAAGAAGCCCAGGGGTAGGGCAGCTCCAGACTGGTTAATTCCCCAGCTCCAGGATCTTTCCATTTTTCCATTCTGCCAGTTGCAGAATGTCAGCTTTGTCCTCTGCCACCTCTGCTTGTGGCTCCAGCACAGTTGCTGTGGCCCTAGTCCACAAATATAACACCTAATATCAGCACTGTCTTTTTCTCTCTGAAACCTTTGCCAAAATCTGCCCCCTGCCCACCCACCCCCATCTCCAGCACTTCTTTCATTTCTCATTGGCCAGAATTGCATTCCATGTCATGCTTAAACCAGTTGCTGTCAAGAGGAATGAAACCACAATGAGCTTCTACAGTATGAGGAAGACTCAGGAGAAGCTCTGCCAGGTCCTATTTGCTCAGATGGGTCTTGCCAGCATTTTACTCCATTGTGTCTTCTTTTTTGTTAAATTTTAATTTTATATTGGAGTATAGTTGATTTACAATGTTGTATTAGTTTCAGGTGTCAGTACAGTGATTCAGTTATACATATATACATATATATATATATTCTTTTTCAAATTCTTTTCCCATTTAGGTTATTACAGAATATTGGGTAGAGTTCCCTCTTACCATGTTGTGTCTTTACCGTACTGGGGCTATGAAACTCTCAAGGACCTCACTTACCCTGCTGGGCCTTGCCTGGGAGTGACACGCATCCTTTCTCCCACAGATCCCTGAACTTATCTGTACTAGTTTTCTGTTGCTGCAAAACAATATTACCACACTTGTAGACACATGTATTATCTCATGGTTTCTGTGGGTTGGGAGTCTGGCCACGGCCTAGCTGGGTTCCTTGCAAGGCCACAGTCAAGGTGCTGCCAGGGCTGAGTTCTTCCCTGAAGCCCAATTGGGGAAAGATCTGCTCCAGGCTTGCATGGCAGTCGGCAGCATTCATTCCTCAGCCATGGGCTGAGGGCTTCAGTTTCTCGCTGCTGTTGGTTGGAGGATGCTCTCAGCTCCTTGGCATGTGGTCCTCGCCACAGGGATGCTCCCAGCACGGCAGCTGGTTTCTGACAGTCAGCAAGGGAGGGTGTCTCCTTGCAAGGCAGGCACTAAAACTGTATGTAGCGTAATCATGTACCCATGATCGCGGACATCCTGTCACCTTTGCCATATCTGTTGGTCGGAAGCAAGTCACAGGTTCTGTCCACACTCAAGGGGAGGGGATTTGCAAGGGCACGAGTACCAGGAGGTAGAGATAGATGGATCATGGGGGGTCAGCTCAGAGTCTCCTCCCTGCAGGGTCCAGCTCCTGGGTCTAGAACACCCACCTGGGGGGTGCAGGACCCCCTACTCCTGAATTAATCTCTGACTCCCCCTCTACCTGTCTCTTTCTGCCCTGTGGAGACTTGGGTGGGGGAGCTGACCCAACTCAGGTGTGTCTTCGGAATTCTATTTTTACAGAATGTTGCCTTTGTGTACTCAGAAGCCAGGATTTTGAGATCTCAAGCAGTTTGCTGTCAGAAGTTCCAAAATTCTATTTTAACTCAAAAGCTGAAAACGCACTTCTTTGTTCTTTGCTTTTTATGCCCTTCCTTTTCAATGTAATAAACCCAAAGTACCCGAACTGCTGCCCCAAAAGTGTAGAAAAATGATGGGCAAAATTGAATGGTGGGGAATCCCATCCCTGTGCCCTGCTACCATATGCGCGATTTGCAGGAATGAAAGTAGCACAATGTCAGGGACGTGGATGCAAACCCTGGCTCTACTGCTTACTCGATTTGTGGTCTTGGGCAAGTCACTTATTTTCTATGAACCTCAGTTTCCTCCCCTACAGAATAAGGATAAAGATACCTATTCTTGTCATGTTCTGAAGAATAATTGGAATAAAGTTGGTAAAAACTCCTCTGTAAACTATAAAGTACCATATACGTGTGCATTCCCATTATCGTTGCACAAGTGCACAAGAGGCCACTCTGATTGTAGGCAATGCTCAATTTTGACATGGCTTCTTTGTCGTTCTGGAGGCAGGGCCACAGCCTTTAATGTAAGCTAGATGTGTAAGAGCAGATGTTGACCGCAGGCTTGTAGCTGTGACTTGGGCAAGGCCTGCTTTGTCTTGAGGTTTTATCTAATTAGAGTCACAATAACCAGAAGATAGTATTAGGTGTGTGGACGCTCCCGGTGAATGACACAGGTGGAGTGAATTAACAGTGCTATTCCTAAGCCGGGAGTGTGATTCCAAAATGCCGTTCGGGCAGAGTTTATTCATTCCCCGCACAATGTTCTTTCCATCACAACGGCGTTATGACCTACCGTGTCATGCAGTCACTATGGTCCCAGGCTCTGTGAGGGAGAGTTATGTTATGCAGAAGCTTGCAGAAGTGCTTTCTTCTTTCTGGACTTGCTCAAACAATATTAATTTTAATAAATATTTATAGAGGCCGACTGCCATTGGATGGTATGGACAACATAGGCTATAAAATTCCTCTAACTTTCTCCTGAACATCTCATCTTCTGCTGCCTCATAGCTCATCTTTTACTAGAAGAATGAAATTGATACATCAGATTGCAGATCCAGCTGGAGGTCTATAAAACGAGAAAAGCAACCTGTTACGTGGGTATGAAATTTGGACCCTCCTGATGGTGGAGGGATCTTCCCCACGGGACTGTCTCATTCAGTCCACGGATGTTTTAAATTTGTCCTTCTGTAGTTGATCTAAAGATCTCTATCTCCTGGTTGGGGCCTTCCACATCATCTGTCTTTAAAACCAGCTGAATTGAACATGTAGTGTCTGGGCAAACTGCGTTATTTGTCTAACATTCTTGGCGGGGTGACTGTGAGTGTACCTCCGGCTTCACATTGACATGGAGAAAAGGAGAGGATGAGTCAATGATCCTAAATGGTGGTATTTTGGGCAAAGTGAGAACTACTCAGAGTGTGATTGGCAAAGGGAAAGCATTAGTCCATCGGGCTCAGAGCCAGAAGCCCAGCTTAACCTGCTCTGGAGAAAAGAGATACAGGGACGGGGAACCAGCGTCGGGGAGGCATCCCCTGCCTGGGGGATACAGCGAGCAGGGTTAAGCACTGCTCCAAGGCAATGGGTGTTTGCTCCCTGTGTTACTTTTCTAGGCCCACAGGTTTTAACTCCGGAGGGGCAAAGGCAGATGGATGTTGTTAACATTTTTGAGTTCTAACCTGGTGTTAGGGACTTTATGGATAGAGCTTTATTTAATCACAATAAAAATTCTATGAAGCAAGTATAATGACCATGGCTTTTTTTTTTTTTTTTTTTTGCGGTACGCGGGCCCCTCACTGCTGTGGCCTCTCCCGTTGCAGAGCACAGGCTCTGGACGCGCAGGCTCCGCGGCCATGGCTCACGGGCCCAGCCGCTCTGTGGCACGTGGGATCTTCCTGGACAGGGGCACGAACCCATGTCCCCTCCATCGGCAGGCGGACTCCCAACCACTGTGCCACCAGGGAAGCCAGACCATGGCTTTTATAGTCACAATAGCCTCAAAGACTCAGATGAGAAGAAATGAAACTTTAAAAATTTCTGGAATATTGAACTCAGAGGCAAATTTCTATTCCTACTGCTAGAAGTTATGTAACCTAGCAATGTTTCAAGTCCTTTCGACACAAGATACTAATTTCTTTGTTCCTTCTGTTTAAAATGTAACCGTTTCAAGGTCTGTGGCTCCCCCCTGCGCCTGCTCCCCCCATACTCATATATCTTGTTCAAGGGAGCCTTCAGGACCCAGTGGCATTGGGTTGGTGGGCTTCTGGCCTGTGGTTGCCTCACTGATGAGGTATCTGCTGCATGTGCTCCTCCTTGTTTCTTTTTCCACCTCAGTTTGTGCTTAGGCCAGGAGCAGGGATATCTTCCTCTGTTGATTTGTCCCCACTTCTGCCCTTGCATTGCTGCTGTCACCCTGAGCTCAGTTGCAGAGAGATTCCTCTGATCTGTCTGGGCCGTCCTCCCCAGCCTCAGCGATGGGGTCCACTTGCCTCGTGCTGTGCTTACTTCCAGGCTGGCTCACAGTGTTCATTCTCAGTGAACTTCTGCTTTCCATTCATGCCCATGGACACTCCTGGGGCTCCTGCAGCTGGCCCATCACCTCCCAACGTCAGCTCTGCAAAGCTGCTTGCTGGCTGACTCTTCAGAGCTCTCTGGTGGACAGGGTACAGCCCTCTCCGCTCTCAGATGCTCTCTGCCCAGCCTGAGCCTGCCCTGGGCATGAGAGGCAGGGAGCTGGGTTCCTACAAGGTGTTTCCTTCTTCTTTCTCTCAGAACTGTCTTCTTTCTACTCTGTCTTGGAACTCTTCCATTTGCTGTGGAGTACAGGACAAATCTGCTTTCTCTATTCACATCCCCATTTAAAAATCTTCATGTTTCATACCCAGAAAGTGTCCTTTGACCATAAAAGATAAAGAATGCAGCACATTTGTTCCCAAAAGTAACTGTTACTGCCTCAGTGGATGTCCTTCCTTCCCTTTAACTGCAGAGTGTGAGTGGGACAGTGGCTACACAGTATCATAAGTAATTCTTTGAAGTGTTATTTCACTATACTAATGTATCTCCATTTCACAATGAGGAAATTGTCTCAAAAAGGTTCAGTATTTGACCAAGCTGGTACAAAACCCAGAGTTGTCTTAAAGCAGATGCTCTCCTGCACTGCGCCAATCATATTACTTCCCAGAGGAAGCCCATGTTCTTTGCCAGTTTCTGAGTGGGTGCAAAGAAAGGCCTTACAAAGAAGGAATTGTTGGTCTTAAGGTGCAACAGGGATAAGAGTCATCACTGGAAGATAGGCTGTGCTAGGTGAGGTGGTAAGAACCATGTTAAGTGCACAAGCAATAGGCAGATTCTAGCAAACAGGTCCCTGTTGCTTCAGCTAAAGCAGGAAAAAGGAAGAGGGGGTAAGTAAATCCCCAAGTATGCTGACTGTTCTCTGCATTCAAGGGATCAGAGAAACCAATGAGAACCCCCGAATGGGTTCTATCCTGCGAGAGGACCGCAGAAACAAAGGAGCAAAAGATAAGGGCACATTCTTGACTTCTGAGGGCTGATTCACCGGCAGCAGAAACACAGTATTGGGGCCACACAGGAGACACGTGAACTCCCAGTTCCCCAGAAAGAAACGTTAATTGTCAGAAATGTAATAGAGCACTCTCAACTCAAGGTGGTGGGTTGAATCCATACAATCACTTCTTTTCCCTGCTCAAATCTCACTGAAAAGACAGAAGGAATAAAAAGGGAATAAACCCACAAGAACAAAGAATACAAGAGAGAACAAATCTCCAGACATTAATACTTGGAAATCTCCACACAAATGGTTGGGTCACCACCTGCTCTCCTGTAGCACCCAAGCACAAAGAGCTTCTGGTCAGCTCTTTTAGGACTTCACTTTCACTTTTTTTTTTTAAAGATTTTTTTTTGGATGTGGACCATTTTAAAAGTTTTTATTGAATTTGTTACAATATTGTTTCTGTTTTATGTTTTGGTTCTTTGGCCACTAGACATGTGGGATCTCAGCTCCCTGACCAGGGATCGAGCTGGCACCACCCCTGAACTGGAAGGTGACGTCCCAACCACTGGACTGCCAGGGAAGTCCCAGGACTTCATTTTTAGATGGGCAACCAAAGATCATCAGAAATTTGTGGCAAGTCTCGTGTAGGAAAGATAGTGACCAAAACAAGCAAACAGGAAAAAGTAACTCTGAAGAACCACAAATAAGAAAGGAAGAAAAATCTTTAAAAAAGCTTCCTATAATTGAATATCCTCAGAGAGATAAGAGGTAATATTATATGAGGTGTCTTTAGAGAAATGAGGTGATGTAATATGGAAGAGCTCATGGGAATTTAAAATGTGATAAAAGTGATATATTTAATAAATAAGTTGGAAGATAACATTGAGTAAGATAGTGTGGAAGATAATCCCTCAGAAATAGAATAACAAAATAAAAGAGCTGGAAAATAGGAAAGAAAAGATAAAGCTGGAGAATCAGGTCAAGCTGTCAATATTTGATGAAAAGGAGCCCCAAAGAGAGAAGAGAGAAAGTGGAGGAGAGGAAATTATCCGAGAAATAATGCAGGAGAAATTTATAGAAATAATACAAGATGATTTCCAGGACAAGAACTTCTGGATTTAAAGGCCCATCAAAATGAATGAACAGAGTTTGCCTACAAAATACATCTTCATGTAATTTCAGAATACCTGGGACATAGACATGGGTCTAAAATCTTCTGAGGAGAATAAGCAGGCTATACATACATATCAGGAATCAGACTGGCATAGGATTTATCACGGAAACTCTGGAAGATGGAATACAATGAGTCATGCTTTCAAAATTCTAGGAAAGATATACATTTCAATCTAGAATTCCATATTCTGCCAAACCATCAGTCAAGATTGAAGGCAGAATCATATTTGCAGACATGTAAGTTCTTACAAATGTATCTCCTTTGCTCAGATGTTCAGAAAGCTACTGAGTGTGTGCTCCACAGAATGAGATTGCAAACCAAGAAAGAGGAGAACATCAGATTAATGTGGGGAAAAGCAACACAGCAGAGTGGCAAAGGCAAAGGGAATTCCCAGGATGATGGGAGAAGTTCCAGTATTGTAGCTAGTCGGTAGGTCCAGAGAGCTCTAGCTGAGATTTGAGGAGAGGATGGAAGTCCTCAGGAGGAATGTTCTCAAGAAATCCCCTGGAGCTTGTAAGTTACCTGATAGGTTTGATGGCATTGAGATGGTGCATATCTTCCACAGGAGAAAGTTGACATATAAAGTATAAAATAGTAAGATCAAGAGATAAGAATATATTATTTAGAAATAAGCAATCAGAAAAAATAGTCTAAAAAGCTAAAAATGGTTGCTTCTGGGCAGCAGGAATCAGGGACATAGTGGGAGTCATCCGAAGGACTGATGTTTTCATTTAAGTCTGTAGTTCTATTTAAAAGGATGCATATATATTATTTTGAAATTGCTGATATCTGTCAGTTTTGACCTATGAAAACGGCAGTTTCACATGGTCATACTTAGTAAAAATTAAATTATAACATAAGTGTGAAAGAATCATTAAAACAGTGCTATACGTATCAAGATTTATTAGTTCTATAGCATTATAAAAAGAATTTTTCATCAAGATAGAAAAAGGAAAACAAATTATGAGCACTTTGGTATAACTCAGTGGATGAGATAACTCTTCAATTATATCATCTCTGCCCTTCTAGTGTTCTTCATGTCTGTGTATGAATTGTGTTTTCATGACAGTGTTGCATCTCCCTGGTTTCTTTCTTCATAAATGATTATTTGAAAACCATGGCAAAACACTTGTACTGCTTGTTCATCCCTTGGCTTCTCTTGATGCCTATAATTAGTATCTCTCTCTCTAATCCCTTTCTCCAAAAGCTTTCTCTTTCCTGACTTGGTCCAGATTTCCTGAGAGAGATTGGACAGGACTCAGACTGTGCTAGGGTCAGGAGAGACACAGTGGCCCACTGTCCAGTGCTGGTTCTGGATCCTGGACAGAACACAAACACATCTACCCTGGGAACTGCTCCCAGATGCTCTGGGTGAGCCCAAGGCAACCATATGCACTATAGGATGTATCCTCTTTGTCAGGGTTGATTGGGTTAGATACGATACTTTACCCAATCAGATTCCCTTCTCCAGGAATTTGGACTTGAACTGGAGAGACAGCCCGTTATTTTGTTTCTTTGTGCAATGGCAGGAGCCATGGGTTTCTCAGGGGCTGTGGGTTATGCAATCCATCCCGTGAGCTGAGGATCAGGAAATGCCAGCCTGCAGAGCCAGGGCAGTGAAGCACATGGGCAGAGAGAATCAGAAATGAGAGATGGACTTGAAATCATCATGATTCCGAGTTCTAGTTCTTTCCTGAGAAAGGTTGCATTCTTCCTCTTGGATTCTGTAAGACAGCTTGGTGGCCTTAAAATAAACAATTCTCCCCCTTTCTTTGTTGAAACTAGATCGAGTGGGCTTCAGTGACCTGCCACCACGAGAATACTAGTGGCGACACGTTAGTTTCTAGGACTCTATAATTCAGCGATATACAGGACAGCTTATGTTTTCAAGGATGGGGCGCAAGGGAAAGTGGGCCCTGGGCAGTGGGGAAGCCAGGGTGGGGGCTGGCAGGGGATCTGTGTGAGTGAAATTTACTGGACTTAGTGAATATGATAAGGAACTCCCCTACGTCACAGGCATACCTCGAAGAGAGCCCGACTAGACTAGCTAAATAGTATTTTCCTTCAAGTTTTGGTGTTGGTCTTTGAAGTGCAGTGGATAGTTTAAAACCTAAGTAAGTCCAGCTGGTATTTAACCGTGGCAAGTAAGGGGAGACACCTTTTCTGATGAAGATTTTTCTTCCTGGTCTTCAGTGTGTGCAGTGTGGAATCCATTCTAGAAAGCGCCTGTCTGGATTAATTTCTTTTAATGCTCAATATTTTTCTTCCTTCCTTCTGCTCTATCTGACCTGATATGATGTCATTTTGGCTTTATTAAACATTTTTTTTTTGAAAAAGAGTGAACATTATACGTTTCATCCCCAAAATGCTATTTCTGGGTCTACAATTCATCTCTGCCACGGCATTTTCCTGGTTCCTAAAGGACTCTGGTACAGACATAGCCTCTCCCCCTCCTCCCTTTCACCTTGGATTCAGCACTAAAAAATGTAAAAGACGTTAATAAGGCAGGAGGTTCTTTATGCCACAGGGTATAGATGATACTATTGGAAATGAGGAATCTTCTTCCTGAATGTTGTCAATTTGTTACTTTTCTGAGTCTGCTGGTAGCAGCTCAGCATGGGGCCCCGTTATCTCCCGGCCCAAGCAGCTGGCTTTGGGCACGAGACTGGACGAGGAGAGATTGCTTTGCAGCCCCAGTGGGGCATTTCACAATTTCCTTTTCCTTGAGAAACTTTAAAAAGACATCCAGGCCTCACTACCTGTGCACTTCATTTAGAGCGGCCGCTATGTGACTCAGTTCAGGAAAGGCAGCAGCCAGAGTCCCTGCTGTGGAGAGGGAGAAGCGTGTCACCCTGCTGGGGGCTGGCACTTGGGACACAGGGCGCAGGGGGTCTGGGAGTCAGGCCAGCTTAGCTCAACAAGCACTTATTTGACACCTACTGTGTGTGAGCGATTATGCAAGGCCCAGGGGACAGAGGTCAATAAGAGGTGGTCTATGACTTCAAAGAGCTCATAGTTCAGTGATAGAGATGGAAAAATCAACAAATAATGAATATGTAATAGGTAAAGTGCAGAGTGAGAAGGAAATTCAGGAGCAGGAAGAAGGGGCGTCTAGAACTGGTAGGTGTGGAAGGATGAGGGATGGACTATGGGGGGAGGTGGTCATCTGATCTGAGTCTCAAAGAATGAACAGGAGTAGTCAGTAGTAAAAGTGAGGGAAAAGCCTTTGAGGCAGAGGGAACAGCATGAACAAAATGTGGAAGTGTGAAACCGAGAGGCCTATCTGGGAGACAAGTAGATTGTTAGAGTGTTCAAGAGAGGAGGGGGAATATATAAAACAGGGCTGGAGAGGTAAGCAGGGCCTGGGCAGTTGTGTACCATGTTGCCCTGTCAAAATAAGGGCATAACTTTCATGGATGGAGGGGCTGAGCCTGAGGGGCAGCCCAAGGGATGAAGCTCAGGCCCAGAAGCCCTGGGAAAAATCTGGGGGTAGAGGGAGAACTGAAGGGCTGGCAGCAGGGGTGTTGGACACCTTCAAGTGCTGAGGGTCTGAGCAGGAGCAGGACAGTAGCGGACAGCCAGGTGGGTAGGTGGGCAAGGAAGAACTGATGTGTTCACTGGCCTTGAGGGCCCTGGATCTGAAGTCTCTACCGTGAGGTCAATACTGAGGGTCAGAATAAGCCTAAATAGATGAGAATAGGTCTCCTGCAGAAGCTGCAGGCCCACTCAGCTGTTGGCACCAGACGGCTCAGGAGTCGTGACCCTCACCTCTTGCCCATCCCTACCCTGTTGAGCTAGTTTTAGGAGATTACAAGTTTCCACCAGAGTCCATTTTCAGTGTTGGAGGTGACTGATCAGAACCAAGCCTAGTCATCAGGCTGTTGATATGGTTCCTGTCAATAGCTATGGTGGCTTGAGCCAGATGGTGACCATGGAGGTAGAGAGAAACGGACAGATTGAGATGTATTTTGTAGACTGATGCAGCGGACTTGGTTATAGGTTAGATGTGGGAGGGAGCAAGAGGCATTTCAGGACTGAGTCCCAGATTTCTGGCTTTTAGCTACTAGAGGTTGGTGGTACCAACCCTTGTCTCTGGGAATTTAGGCTAAGATACACCTTCAAACACTCAATCCCAACATAGTCATTCTCAATACAAATCCATTCCAGAATATCTCTGCACATACACAAGACTAGCAGAAAGTAGAAATAAGTTTATAGAAATAAGGTAATTTTTTCCAGCTTTACTGAGGTATAGTTGACATATAACATTGTGTAAGTTTAAGGTGTGGTAGTTTAAGGTATTTCAGATCTACTCTCTTAGCAAATTTCAAGTATATAATACAGTACTGTTAACTATAGCCACCATGCTGTACACTAGATCCCCAGAACTTATTTATCTTATAACTGGAAATTTGTGCCATTGACCAATCTCACCATTTCCTCCATCCTCCAGTCCCTGGCAACCACCATTCTATTCTGTTTCTGTGAGTTTGGCTTTATTAGATTTCACATATAAGTGATATCAAGTGATATTTGTCATTCTCTCTCTGACTTATTTCACTTAGCATAGTGCCCTCAAGGTCCATCCACGCTGTAACAGATGGCAGAATATCCTTCTTTCTCATGGCCAAATAATATTCATATATATTATATATACATACACATTTATATATACATACCAACTCTTTATCCATTCATCTGTAGATGTATAGTTAGGTTGTTTCCATATCTTGCTTATTGGAAATAATGCTGCAATGAACGTGGGAGTGCAGATATCTCTTTGAGATATTGATCATTTCTTTTGGATATATACCTAGAAGTTGGATTTCTGGATCATATGTTAGTTCTATTTTTAATTTTGTAAGGAAGCTCCATACTATTTCTGAAGTGGCTGTACCAATTTACGTTCTCACCAACAGTGTACAAAAGTTCCCTTTTCTCTACATCCTCGCTACACTTTTTATCTCTTGTCTTTTTGATGACAGCCATTCTAACAGGTGTGAGTTGATGTTTCACTGTGGTTTAAATTACTATTTCCCTGATAATTAGTGATGTAGAGCACTTTTTAATGTTCCTGTTGGCCGTTCATAATCTTCCTTGGAAAAATGTCTCTTCAAATCCTCTGTCCATTTTATTTGGATTAATTAATTAATTAATTATGCTGTTGCATTACATTAATTCCTTATGTATTTTTGATCTTAACCCCTTATCAGATATATGATTTACAAATATATCTGGGTTGCCTTTTCATCTTGTTGATTGCTCCTGTGCTGTGCAGAAGTGTTTTAGTTTGAGGTAGTCCCACTTAATTACTTTTGCTTTTGTTGCTTAAGCTTTTGGTGTCATATCTAAAAAAATTGTTTCCAAGACCAATGTGAAAGAGCCTTTTCCTTACATTTTCTTCTAGGAGTTTTATGGCTTCAGGTTTTTTTTTTGTTTGTTTGTTTTTTTGCGGTACGCGGGCCTCTCACTGTTGTGGCCTCTCCCGT
>RJWK010050185.1:0-16360 GCA_004363435.1 Platanista minor | reverse complement strand
AGCAAAATGAGAAGACAGAAAAACACACAGCAGATGAAGGCGCAAGATAAAAACCCACCAGACCTAATAAATGAACAGGAAATAGCTAGTCTACCTGGAAGAGGGTTCAGAATAATGATAGTAAAGATGATCCAAAATCTTGGAAATAGAATAGAGAAAATACAAGAAACGTTTAACAAGGACCTAGAAGAACTAAAGACCAAAGAATGATGAACAACACAAGAAATGACATTAACAATTTTCTAGAGGGAATCAATAGCAGAATAACTGAGGCAGAAGAACAGATAAGTGACCTGGAAGATAAAATAGTGGAAATAATGACTGCAGAGCAGAATAAAGAAAAAAGAATGAAGAGAACAGGACAGTCTCAGAGACCTCTGGGACAACATTAAACGCACCAACATTCAAATTATAGGGGTTCCAGAAGAAGAAGAGAAAAAGAAAGGGAATGAGAAAATATTTGAAGAGATTATAGTTGAAAACTTCCCTAATATTGGAAAGGAAGTAGTTAATCAAGTCCGGGAAGCACAGACAGTCCCATACAAGATATAGCCAAGGAGAAACACGCCAAGAGACATATTAATTAAACTATCAAAAATTAAATACAAAGCAAACATATTAAAAGCAGCAAGGGAATAATAACAAATAACACACAAGGGAATCCCTATAAGGTTAACAGCTGAAATTTCAGCAGAAACTCTGCAAGCTAGAAGGGAGTGGCAAGACATATTTAAAGTGATGAAGGAGAAGAACCTACAACGAAGATTACTCTAACCAGCAAGGATCTCATTCAGAATTTTTTTTTTTTTTCTGTATGCGGGCCTTTCACTGTTGTGGCCTCTCCCGTTGCTGAGCACAGGCTCCGGACGTGCAGGTTCAGTGGCCATGGCTCACAGGCCCAGCCACTCCGCGGCATGTGGGATCTTCCTGGACTGGGGCACGAACCTCTGTCCCCTGCATTGGCAGGCGGCCTCTCAACCACTGCACCACCAAGGAAGCCCCCTCATTCAGATTGCATGGAGAAATTAAAATCTTTAGAGACAAACAAAAGCTGAGAGAGTTCATCACCACCAAACCAGCTTTACAACAAATGCTAAAGAAATTTCTCTAGGCAGGAAACACAAGAGAAGTTAAAGAACTACAATAACAAACACCGAACAATTAAGAAAATGGGAATAGGAACATGCATATCGATAATTACCTTAAATATAAGTGGGTTAAATGCTCCCACCAAAAGTCACAGATTCTCTGATTGGATACAAAAACAAGACCCGAATATATGCTGTCTAGAAGAGACCCACTTCAGACCTAGGGACACATACAGACTGAAAGTGATGGGATGGAAAAAGATATTCCATGAAAATGGAAATCCATAGAAAGCTGGAGTAGCAATTCTCATATCAGACAAAATAGACTTCAAAGTAATGACTATTACAAGAGACACAGAAGGTCACAGCATAATGATCAAGGGATCGATCCAAGAAGAAGATGTAACAATTTTAAATATTTATGCACCCAACATAGGAGCACCTCAATGCATAAGGAAAATACTAACAGCCATAAAAGGGGAAATCAAGAGTAACACAATCATAGTAGGGGACTTTAACACCCCACTTTCACGAATGGACATATTATCCAAAATGAAAACAAATAAGGAAACACAAGCTTTAAATGATACATTAAACAAGAGGGACTTAATTGATATTTGTAGGACATTCCATCCTAAAACAATAGAATACACATTCTTCTCAAGTGCTCATGGAACATTCTTTAGGATAGGTCATATCTTTGGTCACAAATCAAGCCTTGGTAAATTTAAGAAAATTAAAGTCGTATCAAGTATCTTTTCCAACCACAGCACTATGAGACTAGATATCAATTACAGGAATAGATCTGTAAAAAATACAAACACATGGAGGCTACACAATGTACTACTTAATAACCAAGTGATCACTGAAGAGATCAAGGAAGAAATCAAAAAATACCTACGAACAAATGAAAATGGAGACATGACGACCCAAAACCTATGGGATGCAGCAAAACCAGTTCTAAACGTGAAAGCTATAGCAATACAATCCTACCTTAGGAAACAGGAAACATCTCAAATTAACAACCTAACCTTGCACCTAAACCACTTAGAGAAATAAAAACATAGAAACCCCAAAGTTAGCAGAAGGGAAGAAATCATAAAGAACAGATCAGAAATAAATTAAAAAGAAATGAAGGAAATGATAGCAAAGATCAATAAAACAAAAAGATTGTTGCTTGAGAAGATAAACAAAATTGATAAACCATTAGCCAGCCTCATCAAGAAAATAAGAGAGAAGACTCAAATCAATAGAATTAGAAATGAAATAGGAGAAGTAACAACTGACACTTCAGAAATACAAAAGACCATGAGAGATTACTGCAAGCAACTCTATGCTAATAAATAGGACAACCTGGAAGAAATGGACAATTTCTTAGAAATGCACAACGTGCCGAGACTGAACCAGGAAGAAATAGAAAATATGAACAGACCAATCACAAACACTGAAATTGAAACTGTGATAAAAAATATCGCAACAATCAAAAACCCCGGATCAGATGGCTTCACAGGCGAATTCTATCAAATATTTAGAGAAGAGCTACCACCTATCCTTCTGAAACTCTTCCAAAATATAGCAGAGGGAGGAACACTCCCAAACTCATTCCATGAGAGCACCATCACCCTAATACCAAAACCAGAGAAAGATATCACAAAGAAAGAAAACTATAGGCCAATATCACTGATGAACATAGATGCAAAAATCCTCAATAAAATACTAGCAAACAGAATCCAACAGCACAGTAAAAGGATTATATATCATGATCAAGTGGGGTTTATTCCAGGAATGCAAGGATTCTTCAATATATGCAAATCAATCAATGTGATAAAGCAGATTAACAAATTGAAGGAGAAAAACAATGTGATCATCTCAATCAATGCATGGAAAGCTTTTGACAAAATTCAACACCCATTTATAATAAAAACCCTGCAGAAAGTAGGCATAGAGTTAACTTTCCTCAACATAATAAAGGCCGTATATGACAAACCCACAGCCAACATGGTGAAAAAATGAAACCATTTCCACTAAGATAAAGAACAAGAGAAGGCTGCCCACTCTCACCACTATTATTCAACATAGTTTTGGAAGTTTTAACCATGGCAGTCAGAGAAGAAAAAGAAATCAAAGGAATCCAAATTGGAAAAGAAGTAAAGCTGGCACTGTTTGAAGATGACATGATACTCTACACAGAATCCTAAAGATGCCAACAGAATACTACTAGAGCTAATCAATGCATTTGGTAAAGTAGCAGGATACAAATTCAATGCACAGAAATCTCTTGCATTCCTATACACTAGTGATGAAAAATCTGAAAGTGAAATTAAGAAAACACTCCCATTTACCATTGCAACAAATAGAATAAAATATCTAGGAATAAACCTACCTAAGGAGAAAAAAGACCTGAATGCAGAAAATCATAAGACACTGATTAAAGAAGTTAAAGATCATACAAATAGATTGAGAGATATACCATGTTCTTGGATTGAAAGGATCAACATTGTGGAAATGACTCTACTACCCAAAGCAATCTTCTACAGATTCAATGCAATCCCTATCAAACTAGCAGTGGCATTTTTCACAGAACTAGAACAAAAAATTTCACAATTTGTATGGAAACACAAAAGACCCCGAATAGACAAAGCAATCTTGAGAAGGAAAAATACAGCTGGAGGAATCAGGCTCCCTGACTTCAGACTATACTACAAAGCTACAGTCATCAAGAAAATATGGTACTGGCACAAAAACAGAAATATAGATGAATGGAACAGGATAGAAAGCCCAGAGATAAACACACGCACAGATTGTCATCTTAAATTTGATAAAGGAGGCATGAATATACAGTGGAGAACAGATAGCCTCTTTAATAAATGGTGCTGGGAAAACTGGACAGGTACATTTAAAAGTATGAAATTAAAAAACTCCCTAACACCATACACAAAAATAAGCTCAAAATGGATTAAAGACCTAAATGTAAGGCCAGATACTATCAAACTGTTAGACTAAAACATAGTCAGAACACTCTATGAGGTAGATCACAGCAAGTTCCTTCCTGACCCATCTCCTAGAGAAATGGAAATAAAAAACAAAAATAAACAAATGGGACCTAATGAAACTTAAAAGCTTTTGCACAGCAAAGGAAGCCATAAACAAGACCAAAAGACAACCCTCAGAATGGGAGAAAATATTTGCAAATGAAGCAACTGACATAGGAGTAATCTCCAAAATTTATAAGCAGCTCATGCAGCTCAATATCAAAATAAGAAACAACCCAATCCAAAAATGGGGAGAAGACCTAAATAGACATTTCTCCAAAGAAGATATACAGGTTGTCAACAAACCCATGAAAGAATGCTCAACATCATTAATCCTTAGAGAAATGCAGATCAAAAGTACAATGAGATATCATCTTACACCATTCAGAATGGCCATCATCAAAAAATCTAGAAACAATAAATGCTGGAGAGGGTGTGGAGAAAATGGAATCCGCTTGCACTGTTGGTGGGAATGTAAATTGATATAGCCACTATGGAGAACCGTATGGAGGTTCCTTCAAAAACTAAAAATAGAACTGCCATACAACCCAGCTATCCCACTACTGGGCAAATACCCTGAGAAAACTGTAATTCAAAAAGAGTCATGTACCAAAATGTTCATTGCAGCTTTATTTACAATAGTCAGGGCATGGAAGCAACCTAAGTGTTCATCAACAGATGAATGGATAAAGAAGATGTGGCCCACATATACAATGGAATATTACTCAGCCTTAAAAGAAACGACATTGAGTTATATGTAGTGAGGTGGTTGGACCTAGAGTCTGTCATACAGAGTGAAGTAAGTCAGAAAGAGGAAAACAAATACCATATGCTAACATATATATACGGAATCTAAGGAAAAAAAAAAAGGTCATGAAGAACCTTGGGGCAAGATGGGAATAAAACACAGACCTACTAGAGAATGGACTTGAGGATGTGGCGAGTGGGAAGTGTAAGCTTTGTCAAAGTGAGAGAGTGGCATGGATATATGTACACTACCAAACGTAAAATAGATAGCTAATGGGAAGCAGCCACATAGCACAGGGAGATCAGGTTGGTGGTGTTTTGTGACCATATGGAGGGGTGGGGTAGGGAGGGTGGGAGGGAGGGAGATGCTAGAGTGAAGAGTTTTGGGAACATATGTATATGCATGACTGATTCACTGTGTTATAAACCAGAAACGAACCCACCATTGTAAAGCAATTGTACTACAATTAAGATGTTAAAAAAAAAGAACTGAAAATTGTAAATCTCTTTGAAGAAAATATAGGTGTAAACCTTCATGACTTTATAACAGCCAAGTTTCTGAGATATGACATGATAACACAAGTAACCAAAGGAAAAAATAGGCCAGTTAGATAGACTTCACAAATTTTAAAATGTTTATGCCTCACAGGGCACTACCAAGAAAGTGCCAAGGGCCTTCCCTGGTGGCGCAGTGTTTGAGAGTCCGCCTGCTGATGCAGGGGACACGGGTTCGTGCCCCAGTCCAGGAAGATTCCACATGCCGCAGAGCGGCTGGGCCCGTGAGCCATGGCTGCTGAGCCTGCGTGTCTGGAGCGTGTGCTCCACAATGGGAGAGGCCACAACAGTGAGAGGCCCGTGTACCACAAAAAAAAAAAAAAAAAAAAGAAAGTGCCAAGACAACCTAAAAAATCTTTTCTTGTGCTTTTGTCCATCTGTATATCTTCTTTGGAGAAATACAGAGATAAAACCAAATTTACAATTGGCAAAATTAATTCAGTAAACATTTGTCCATTGAATATACAGTTGACCCTTCAACAACATTGGTTTGAAATGCATGGGTCCACTTATATGTGGATTTTTTCAATAGTTAATATTACAGTACTCTACAATCTGTGGTTGGTTGAATCTGCAGATTCAGAACTGTGGATATGGTGGATCCATGTGTATGGACAGTGGACTATAAGTTATATGCAGATTTTCAACTGTACAGAGATTTGGCGTCCCTAACTCCTATGTTGTTCAAGGGTCAACTATATATGCAAAGGGTCAGTCAACAGGGATAAATGTTGAAAACATTATTTTAAGTGTAAAAAGAGAGTCACCAAAGGCCACATATTATATGGTTCCAGTTATATGAAATGTCTAGAATAGGCGAATTCACAGAGATACAAAGTAAATTGTGGTTATTGAGGGGAAGGAGGGAGGAATAGGGAATGATTACTAATAGGTATGGGATTTTTCTTTTTGAGGTGAGTGAAATATTCTGGGATTAGATAGCAGTGATGGTTGTGCAACTTAATATACTAAAAACTGAATTATCCACTTTAAAATGGTGAATTTTATGATACATGAATTCTTTCTCAGAGTTTTTATTTCAGAAATGGAATTGGAGGAGAAGTGACCCACAGAACTTTATTCCTAGAGAAGTCACTGGTATTTTCTGGCTCCCATGCTTTCTTCAAACAGTTGCTACTTTAAATAGATTCAGTACTTGAGGGAACAGTTTCCCCTACTATCTTTTGTGTGAAATTTTCTGTCTCAAGTGTTTTGGTATCTGAGTTGGGGCTAAGGCTATAGACAAGGCTCCCTGATTATTCATAAGCCTCCTGAGTGTAATTCCTTGCATGATCATCTGGGCCCTATTTAACTATGTAGAATAAATCAGTCCTGTATGCTATATGACCTTCAGCAAGTTAGTTCACCATTTTTGAACCTTAACTTCCTTTACAGTATGTACTTCTCAGGGTTGTGAATACTAAATGAGATATAGATTTTAAGTACGGAACATGGGAGATTGGTTCAAGATGGCAGAGTAGAAGGACGTGCGCTCACTCCCTCTTGCAAAAGCACCAGAATCACAGGTAACCGCTGAACCGTCATTGAAAGGAAGACACTGGAACTCACCCAAAAAGATACCCCACATCCAGAGACAAAGGAGAAACCACAATAAGACAGTAGCAGGGGTGGAACCACTATAAAATCAAAGCCCATAACTGCTGGCTGGGTGACTCACAAAATGCAGAACATTTATACCACAGAAGTGCACCCTCTGGAGTGAAGGTTGTGAGCCCCACATCAGGCTTCCCAACCTGGGGGTCCGGCAATGGGAGGAGGAATTCCTAGAGGATCAAACTTTGAAGGCTAGCAGGATTTGATTGCAGGACTTCAACAGCACTGAGGGAAACAGAGACTCCACTCTTGGAGGGCACACACAAAGTAGTGTGTGCATCAGGACCCAGGGTAAGGAGTAGTGACCCCATAGGAGACTGAACCAGACCTACCTGTTGGTGTTGGAGGGTTTCCTGCAGAGGCGAGTGGTGGCTGTGTCTCACCGTGAGGACAAGGATACTGGCAGCAGAGTTTTGGGAAGTACTCCTTGGTGTGAGCCCACCGAGACTCCACCACTAGCCACACCAAAGAGCTGGGTAGGTTACCGTGTTGGGTTGCTTCAGGCCAAACAATCAACTGGGAGGGAACCCAACACCTCCCATCAGCAGACAAGTGGATTAAAGATTTACTGATCTTTGCCCACCAGAGAAACACCCAACTCTACCCACCACCAGTCCCTCCCATCAGGAAACTTGCACAAGCCTCTTAGATAGCCTCATCCACCACAGAGCAGACAGCAGAAGCAAGAAGAAATACAGTCCTGCAGCCTGTGAAACAAAAAACATTCACAGAAAGATAGACATGAGGTAAAGGCAGAGAGCTATGTACCAGATGAAGGAACAAGATAAAACCCCAGATAAACAACTAACTGAAGTGGAGATAGGAAGCCTTCCAGAAGAATAATTCAGAGTAATGATAGTGAATATGATCCAGGACCTCGAAAAAAGAATGGAGGCAAAGATTGAGAAGATGCAAGAAATGTTTAACAAAGACCTAGGAGAATAAAAGAACAAAGAAACAGAGGTGAACAATACAATAACTGAAATGAAAAATACACTAGAAGGAATCAGTAGCAGAATAACTGAGGCAGAAAAACGTATAAGTGACCTGTAAGACAGAATGGTGGAATTCACTGCTGCAGAACAGAATAAAGAAAAAAGAATGGAAAGAAATGAAGAAAGCCTAAGAGACCTCTGGGATAAGATTAAGTGCAAAAACATTCACATAATAGGGGTCCCAGAAGGAGAAGAAAGAGAGAAGGGACCCGAGAAAATATTTGAAGAGATTATAGTCAAGAACTTCCACAACATGGGATCGGAAATAGTCAATCAAGTCCAGGAAGCACAGAGAGTCCCAGGCAGGATAAACCCAAGAGGAAACACGCTGAGATACATAGTAATCAAATTGACAAAAACTAAAGACAAAGAAAAATTACTGAAAGTAACAAGGAAAAAATGACAAATAATATACAATGGAACTCGCATAACGTTAACAGCCCATTTATCAGCAGAAACTCTACAAGCCGGAAGGGAGTGGCATGATATACTTAAAGTGATGAAAGGGAAGAACCTACAACCAAGATTAATCTTCCCCACAAGGATCTCATTCAGATTCGATGGAGAAATCAACAGCTTTACAGACAAGTAAAAGCTAAGAGAATTCAGCACCACCAAACCAGCTCTGCAACAAATGCTAAAGGAACTTTTCTAACTGGAAAACACAACACAAGTAAATGACCTACAAAAACAAATCCATAACAATTAATAAAATGGTAATAGGAACATACATGTGAATAATTGCTTTAAACGTGAATGCATTAAATGCTGCAATCAAAAGACACAGGGTCGCTGAATGGATACACAGCAAGACCCATATATATGCTGTCGACAAGAGACCCACTTCAGACCTAGGGACACTTACAGACTGAAAGTGAAAGGATGGAAAAAGATATTCCAAATGGAATCAAAAGAAAGGTGGAGTAGAAATACTCATATCAGATAAAATAGACTTTAAAATAAAAAATGTTACAAGAGGCAAGGAAGGACACTACATAATGTTCAAGAGATGAAACCAAGAAGTAGATATAACAATTATAAACATGTATGCACCCAATATAGGAGCACCTCAATACATAAGGCAACTGCTAACAGCTATAAAAGTGGAAATCGACAGTAACACAGTAATAGTGGGGGACTTTAACACCTCACTTACACCAATGGATAGATCATCCAAAAGAAAATTAATAAGGAATCACCAGCTTTAAATGACACAATAGACCAGATAGATTTAATTGATATTTATAGGACATTGCATCCAAAAACAGCAGATTACACATTCTTCTCAAGTGCACATGGAACATTCTCCAGGATAGATCACATCGTGGGTCACAAATCAAGCCTCAGTAAGCTTAAGAAAATTGAAATCACATCAAGCATCTTTTCTGTTCACGACACTATGAAATTAGAAATCAATTACAGGGAAAAAAACGTAAAAAACACAAATATATGGAGGCTAAACAATACGTTAATAAATAACCAAGAGAACACTGAGAAATCAAAGAGGAAATTAAAAAATACCGAGAAACAAATTACAACAAAAATACGATGATCCAAAACCTATGGGATGCAGCAAAAGCAGTTCTATGAGGGAAGTTTATAGCAGTACAAGTCTACCTCAAGAAACAAGAAACATCTCAAGTAAACAGTCTAACCTTACACCTAAAGTAACTAGAGAAAGAAGAAAAAACAAAACCCAAAGATAGTAGAAAGAAAGAAACCATGAAGATCAGAGGAGAAATAAATGAAATAGAAACAAAGAGAACAATAGCAAAGATCAATTGAACTAAAAGCTGATTCTTTGAGAAGATAAACAAAAGTGGTAAAGCATTAGCCAGACTCATCAAGAAAAACAGGGAGAGGACTCAAATCAATAAAGCTAGAAATGAAAAAAGAGAACTTACAACAGACACTACAGAAATACAAAGCATCCTAAGAGACTACTACAAGCAACTCTATGCCAATAAAATGGAAAACCTGGAAGAAATGGACCAATTCTTAGAAAGGTATAACCTTCCATGACTGAACCAGGAAAAAATAGAAACTATGAACAGACCAATCACAAGTAATAAAAATGAAACTGTGATTAAAAATCTTCCAACAAAAGAAGTCCAGGACCAAACGTCTTCAGAGGTGATTTCTGTCAAACATTAGGGAAGAGCTAACACCCATTCTTCTCAAATTCTTCGAAAACATTGCACAGGAAGGAACACTCCCAAACTCATTCTATGAGGCAACCATCACCCTGATACCAAAAGCAGACAAAGATACTACAAAAAAAGAAAACTACAGACCAATATCACTGATGAATATAGATGTAAAAATCCTCAACAAAATACTAGCAATCAGAATCCAACAACATATTTAAAGGATCATACACCATTATCAAGTCAGATTTATCCCAGGGATGCAGGGTTTCTTCAATGTACATAAATCAATCAATGTGATACACCATATTAACAAAGTGAAGAATAAAATCCATATGATCATCTCAATAGATGCAGAAAAAGCTTTTGACAAAATTCAACACCTATTTATGATAAAAAGTCTCCAGAAAGTTGGCATAGAGGGAACCTACCTCAACATAATAAAGGCCATATATGACAAACCCACAGCAAACATCATTCTCAGTGGTGAGAAACTGAAAACATTTCCTCTAAGATGAGGAACAATACAAGGATGTCCACTCCCGCCACTATCATTCAACATAGTTTTGCAAGTCCTAGCCACGGCAATTAGAGGAGAAAAAGAAATAAAGGAATTCAAGTTGTAAAAGAAGTAAAACTGATACTGTTTGCAGATGACATGATATTATACATAGAGATTCCTAACGATGCCACCAGAAAACTACTAGAGCTAATCAATGAATTTTGTAATGTTGCAGGATACAAAATTAATGCACAGAAATCTCTTGCATTCCTATACACTAATGATGGAAAACCTGAAAGAGAAATTAAGGAAACATCCCCATTTACCATTGCAACAAAAAGAGTAAAATAACTAGGAATAAACCTATCTAGGGCGACAAAAGACCTGTATGCAGAAAACTATAAGACACTGATGAAAGAAATTAAAGATGATACAATCAGATGGAGAGATATACCATGTTCTTGGATTGAAAGAATCAATATTGTGAAAATGACTCTACTACCCAAAGCAATCTACAGATTCAATTCAATCCCTATCAAATTACCAATGGCATTTTTTACAGAACTAGATGAAAAATATTAAAATTTGTATGGAGACACACAAAAGACCCCAAATAGCCAGTGCAGTCTTGAGTGAAAAAAACGGAGCTGGAGGAATCATACTCTGTACTGTACTACAGAGCTACAGTAATCAAGACAATATGGTACTGGTACCAACACAGAAATATAGATCAATGGAACAGGATAGAAATCCCAGAGATAAACCCACGCACCTATGGTTGACTAATCTATGACAAAGGAGGCAAGGATATACAATGGAGAAAAGACAGTCTCTTCAATAAGTGGTGCTGGGAAAATGGACAGCTACATGGAGAAGAATTAAGTTAGAACAGTCCCTAACACCATACACAAAAAATAAGCTCAAAATGGATTAGAGGCCTAAATGTAAGATTGGACACTATAAAACTCTTAGAGGAAAACATAGGAAGAACACTCTTTTTGACATAAATAACAGCAAGATCTTTTTTGATCCACCTCGTGGGGTAATGGAAATAAAAACAAAAATAAACAAATGGGACCTAATGAAACTTCAAAGCTTTTGCAGAGCAAAGGAAACGATAAACAAGACGAAAAGACAACCCTCAGAATGGGAGAAAATATTTGCAAATGAATCAACAGACAAAGGATTAATCTCCAAAATATATAAACAGGTCATGCACCTCAATATGAAAAAAACAAACAAACCAATCCAAAAATGGGCAGCAGACCTAAATAGACATTTCTCCAAAGAAGACACGCAGATGGCCAAGAAGCACATGAAAAGCTGTTCAACATCACTAATTATTAGAGAAATGCAAATAAAAACTACAAAGAGATATCACCTCACACCAGTTAGAATGGGAATCATCAGAAAATCTACAAACAACAAATGATGGAGAGGGTTTGGAGAAAAGGGAACCCCCTCTTGCACTGTTGGTGGGATTGTAAATTGCTACAGCCACTATGGAGAACAGTATGGAGGTTCCTTAAAAAACTAAAAATAGAATTAGCATATGACCCAGCAATCCCACTACTGGGCATATACCAAGAGAAAACCATAATTCAGAAAGTCACATGCACCCCAATATTCATTGCAACACTATTTACAATATTCAGGTCTTGAAAGCAACCTAAATGCCCATCGACAGACGAATGGAGAAAGAAGATGTGATACATATATACAATGGAATATTACTCAGCCATAAAAAGGAACAATATTGGGTCATTTGTAGAGACTTGGATGGATCTAGAGACAGTCATAGAGTGTAAGTAAGTCAGAGAGAAGAAAACAAATATCGTGTATTAACGCATATTTGTACAACCTAGAAAAGTGGTACAGATGAACCGGTTTGCAGGGCAGAATTAGAAGCACAGATGTAGAGAACAAACTTATGGACACCAAGGGGGGAAAGTGATGGGGGGGTGTTGGTGTGGTGAATTGGGAGATTGGGATTGACATATATACAGTAATATGTATAAAATGGGTAACTAATAATAACCTGCTGTAGAAAAATTAAATATATAAGATTCAAAAATGCAAAAAAAATAGTAAGTACCTAACGTACTGCCTGGCCTGATGTATGCCTCAGTTAACGTTAGCTTCCTCTTTTACTTTTTCCCCTCTGGTAAAAAGCACATTCCTTACAGATCAGAGGTCCCTCAGTTCTGTGCTGGCTTCTTGCTCAGCAACAGATTGCCTGTAGAAATAAACCATGAGTGAGGTATTTTTTTTATTTTTGTGTGTTCCCGGTGCTGCTTCTTCGAATACCTGGCACACTGTAGGGGCTCAGTGAGTTTAGTTTTCCTATGTGACAACATAAGCCTTTTACGTGAATTTCCTAACGTGGTGCTGAGAGGATTACAGAATCTCAGCCTTAATCTGTGACAAACTAGTATTCTTAGTTGTTCTTTGGAGACTGTGAGATTTCTCGTTGTGCTGAGAGGCAGAGAGCTTAATTAAATTTCATACTTGAAGAGAGTGACGACTGAGTACTCCATCCTTTATAAGGCTTTTCAACTCTTTATTTTCAGTTAAACCTTCTGGGATTTTTTCCTCATCTTTAACATCATCTGTTAATATGCAATACTCAAATGCTTGAACAATATCAAATAACTCGTAATTCACAGAGGCAATCTTAGGTTCCAATTGCCTTGGAGATATTTTACTTATTATTTGGCTGTCTAAATGCATTGTAGATTAACATTTAAAAGTTGTATTCACTGTTCACTATTGTGTTCCTTCTTTCTGCTTTAAAAAATTAATGTAGGTAATGCATGTGAAAAATATTGAGAAGGTAACCTGCACACAGGTGCGTTTTAAGTGCCATTCTCTGAGCAGCAGCTCCCAGAGCCTTTAGCTATACCAATAGGAACTACCTTTTGTGTAGGTAGAATTTTTCAAGGTTATGTTTGAGGAAGCTGAAATTACTGAGACCAATGCAGAAATTAATTCTCTATTGCTTTTTTTTTTTCCTTCCTGGGAACTAGAGAGATTGACTACATGAAACCTGGCACTGTGTTATGCATTCTCATTTCTGAGTAGACTGAATTAAAATCGTAGACATGTTAATCTGTGCCTTCTCTCCCACCTCTAGGAGCGGAAAAAGAAATTTGAAAAGGATGGAGAGAGGTTTTATTCCTTGCTGGATCGGCACTTACATTTGTCTTCCAAAAAGAAAGAATCTCAGTTACAAGAGGTATGTTCAAACAGCCTTCCCTGCCTTCCATTGCCAGCTATGCCTTGGTACGTGGTAGCTTCCTGTTGAAAGGCTTTCCTCATACCCTGCCTCAGCAGAGAATCATGTATAATAGTTGTGCTTGCAGATAAAACTATGGCCAATGACTCAGGAGCCCTGAGTTCTCAAGCCACGTCCTCCACAAACTCACAGTGTGACTTTGGATAAGATATTTCTTTCTTGTCCTCAGTTTCTCTGTCTATCAAAGGAAGAGTGGTACTCAAAGATATCTAGAGTCCTTTTCAGTTCTAAGTTTCTGATTCTAGAGTACATATTAGGATAGCGTTAAACTAGTGCTGTATTTGATAGATCAGGATTAGATCTACTTTTTTCCCATGAGGTTTTCCAATGGTAGGCTTTTTTTTTCTTTTTGGTCCTACACTGGGACTACAGCTTATATTGCACTTCCACTGACTTCACTTCAAAGAAGCCAGTGCTCAGTGAGTGCCTACCCCATGCCAGGCACTATGCTGGTTGCAACAGGACTACAAAGACAGTAAGACATACTTCCTGTTCTTCTGCAGCTTACAGTTAGGATGCTAAAATGAGAACACACATGACTCTTATACAAGTAGATTTTTTTTACATAATGTAATGTGTATGTGGTGTCCTTGTAGGGATAGGAAGGTATTTGGAGAATAAAAACTTACATTTGGACTTGGAGAATTGCCTTTGTGGAAGACTGTTGCCCTTCTAAATTTGAGGTGGTAATATGATTATATGTAAAGTTTTTGACAGATAGAAATACAGAAATGGAACTTTCATGTGGAGGGCAGTGGCCCCAAGGATGGAAAACAATGTTTGGCTAAAGGTTTGACCAGAATTTGCATTACTATTGGAGGATAATGAAAGGCAGGAAAGGATCAGGCAAGTTGTAGAGTTATTGTGGTGTAATAGGCTCAGGAGTTTGCTTTAACTCTGTTGACCCTGGAAGAATTATTGAAGGCCTTTGGTTGTGCAGCAATATGAGTAGAATTCTATTTTAGGAATCTTAAACTGGTTGAAGTTGTAGGATGAATTAAATCCCGGAGAGATGGGAAGCAAGAAAACCAGTTTAGGAAACTATTGCGATGATCTAGGGGAGAAGTTCTGAGTCAGAAAAAGTAGCACTGGGGAAGGGAAAAGCAGGAATTAACTGATTAAGACTTATTTACTGGTAGAACGGATCTATGTTTTGGATAAAAGATCCAGTAAGAGATAGATATATTGAAGGTTCAAGTATAAAAAGAGATACCCAACTGAATAAAGTCATAGACACGAGCTTAGAAATCATCTTGTCCGTGGTCACACAGGCTGTGGCAAAGCTGAAACTCATCTCCTGACTCCTGATTTAGTGAGTATCCATCACAGAATGTGAGGTACTTGAAGGTGATTAGTCAGGAGACTCAGTGGTAGATGGAGTTAGTGTTGAAAGGTGAAGGACTACTTCTCTTACATAAAATGGAATGAAGTACTAGTCTGGGGCCATCTGCCATTTTCTTCGAGCACAATTTTGCTTTCTTCCTTTTCCTTCTATTCTGTGCCACGGTTCCTATGAAGAAAAGAGTTAACATAACTAGCCCAAGACTTCTATGCTTAGAAAGTCTGCTTACAAGATTATCTCTTTTTTTTTAAACATCTTTATTGGAGTATAATTGCTTTACACTGGTGTGTTAGTTTCTGATTTATAACAAAGTGAATCATTTATACATATACATATGTTCCCATCTTGGCTGGTCTCTGGGAACTTGGCTGGTAAACCATACCCTACACTGATATAAAAGTTTCCCTAAGTGATAAGAGTGATTCATTGTGACTAGACTGCCTGTACAAACAATGTGGTTTATGCTAAACACCTTATTTTCTTCTGGGAGTTGAGAAGTTTGGTACATGCTCAGCAGAGGGAGCCTGTGTACAGCAGCCAATATAAAACCTAGGGCATTTCTCTAATGATTAATGATGTTGAGCATTCTTTCATGTGTTTGTTGGCAGTCTGTATATCTTCTTTGGATAAATGTCTGTTTAGGTCTTCTGCCCATTTTTGGATTGGGTTGTTTGTTTTTTTTGTTATTGAGCTGCATGAGCTGCTTGTAAATTTTGGAGATTAATCCTTTGTCAGTTGCTTCATTTGCACATATTTTCTCCCATTCTGAGGGTTTTCTATTGATGTTGTTTTTGGTTTCCTTTGCTGTGCAGAAGCTTTGAAGTTTCATTAGGTCCCATTTGTTTATTTTTGTTTTTATTTCCATTTCTCTAGGAGATGGGTCAAAAAGAATCTTACTATGATTTATGTCATAGAGTGTTCTGCCTGTTTTCCTCTAAGAGTTTGATAGTTTCTGGCCTTACATCTAGGTCTTTAATCCATTTTGAGCTTATTTTTGTGTATGGTGTTAGGGAGTGTTCTAGTCTCATACTTTTACATGTACC
>RJWK010050184.1:0-16361 GCA_004363435.1 Platanista minor | reverse complement strand
AAGAACCTGCTGTATTAAAAATAAATAAAATAAAAAAAGAATGCTACATAGGAAACTATTAGGTCAGCTAAAACGTTGGCATATGGTTGTTTACTTGGATAAAAATATTGTATCAATATTAAATTTCCTGAAGTTGAAAACTCTACTGTGTAAACGTAAGAGAATATTATTACTTAGAGGAAATGCTCACTGAAATATTTGGGGGTGAAGGGCTTTATGCAAGTAACTTACTCTTGAATCATTCAGAGAAATGTTATGTATATATATTATTTGTGTGAGTGTGTGTGAATACATGTCGATCTAGATGTATATGGAAGGGAAACAGCAAACAATAAAGCAAATAGAGTTAAATAAATAAATAAAAATAATAAAGACTAAATGCCTCCCTTCCTGGGGTGCCAATGCTCGTACTCCTTTAACAGAAAGACTCCCTTCCCAGGTGCCAAGGCCATACTGACTTGCTGTGTTTGTGCCGATCTGTTTTTTTGATACCTTGAAAGAATGTATCCATGACTAGTTTGATGTTCTTTGTTCTGACAAGATATAAAGCTGCTAAAAACCAGGCTCCTCCAGAGCAGTTCCTCAGAGTTATCTGAGAGGCTGTCTTCCAGGCCATAATACTCAGTTTGCCTCAAATAAAACTCTTTTCTATTCCGATTATAGATTGTTTAATGATATTTTTGTCGACAGTGGGCTATAGTAGATATTTCCCAGCTCATTATGTTGAATCGATGAATGATGTGATGATAAAGCAGATTTTGTAAGTTAAAATGATGCTGTCAGAATACCAGATTAGCAACAGGACCCAGCACCTGTAAAGGGCCTCAGTGAAGCAGGTTGTCCTGGACCCAAGATTAAATGAGTTCAAGTATATAAAGCCTTTTAGAGCAGTTGCCTCACACTTAGTGTTTGCTGCTGCTATTACTACTGCTACTGCAACAACCATGATGACTGCTTCAGCTTTCAGAAGGAGAGCTGTCCTTGTCAGAAGTTCTTTTTGCTCTCACATCAGGCTTTTCCCGTGAACAGGGCCTTGGATGACACCGCTGGCCCCCTCCCAGCTGCTCCTCCCACCCCCCCGCCCCCCCCAGGCTCTGGGAGTTCCTTGAGGCTAGAATTCCCGAAAGAGGAATCCTGTGGAAGAGGAAGTATGTTCAGGGCTAACAGAGTCTGGGTGTGTCTTTCTTTGGCAAGAGCTTAGTGCCTGCTTCTGCGCCGTCACTTCTCCCCTATTGGCTTCTGTTACAACAGGTGGATACAGGTATTGCCACTTGCCAGACGTTTCTGAGCTCCCCCAGGCCTGGCAGAGATAAGGAGAGGCAGAAAGGCGGAAGGAAGTGAGTGACAGGCTCCTCTGGTATTTGCCACCTTGGGATCCTCATCCACCTCCCCTTAGCCCTGGGAACCTGGGGTCCTTTGGGGGCAGGTGGTGGGAAAATGCACCCATGGGAATGAAAGCTAATTGCACTTGGGGAGAAGGCTTGGTCTGCACCTTAATTTGGGGGAGGTGCCCAGGCTCTTCAAGTTCCCTCAGGCCTTGCTCTTGCCCTGCCTTTCTGGGATGGCTGGAAGCTGAAAAGTCCCAGATTTTTCCTCTTCCCTACCCTGCCTGGAATTTGGGGGAAGTTGAGCAAGGCAGTTTTAGCCAGAACTGTGATTAATAGTTGGTGCTGGGAAAACTGGGGTTCTGGGTAAACTTGAAAATTTTGTGGGGAGGGGAGAAGGGAAATTTCCAAGATTCCCCTGAAAGGAGGAGACAGGACAGGGTCCCTGGGAAGAAGCTTGAGAGCAGTGGGGCACTGAGGAGGACTCATGGGGAACACTCAGGACAAAAGGGCTGAAAAGCAAGAGGTGTAAGGATAGCAGTTTCGAAGCCCTTGAAGAGCCACAGCTTGGGGTGAAGATAGGGCAGGACTCCTGGGGGAGAACACTGGAGTCTCGTGGATGATCTGGAGGAAAGGATGGATTTCCTCCATTTCCTCCATCAATTTATTTCTGGTGCTCCTCCACCACGTTTCCAATTAAATCTCACTTCCGTCAGGAGGCATTCCTTGACCTGTGGACCAGGTTAGGCCCCCGTACAGCTTCCCACAGGGCAGCACTGTTATAACCCTTGCCCCACCCCAGAGTCAGATTCTGTGGTCCAGACCCCATGTCCTCCCTTACTAGCTCTATGGTCTTGTCCAAGCATTCAAGCTCTTTCTACCTGAATTTTCTCAATGTGTAATGTGGCTGAATAGGGGGCCTCTTCACAGGGTTGTAAGATGAGATGAAATAACACACTGGAAGGGTTTAGCACAGAGGCCAGCTCTTGAATGGTAAGGGTGATGTAGTGACCATGGCCAGTTAATGGCCTGTCTTCCCTACTCCTCCGAGGCTGTGGGGCAGGACTGTTTGTGTTGTCCACCATCGTATCCCCAGAACCGAGCACAGTGCCTGACAAGCTGTAAGAGCCCCGTGAGTATTTGGTGAGTGAATGTACCAGTGACTAAGGTGAACTGGAGTTAGGGTCCTTGTGGGATTAGGGCCTAGGGTTACCTAGGCTGGGTGTACCCCCCGAGCATTGCTCTCTAGTGAGCTCAATTTAAAGAAGTGACTACGAGTGACCATTTTCCTTTTCTTCTATTTCTCTGTGGTCTCTACCATTTTTTTTTTTTTTGCTATATGCGGGCCTCCCGTTGCGGAGCACAGGCTCCGGTCGCGCAGGCTCAGCAGCCATGGCTCACGGGCCCAGCCGCTCCGCGGCATGTGGGATCTTCCCGGACCGGGGCACGAACCCGCGTCCCCTGCATCGGCAGGCGGACTCTCAACCACTGCGCCACCAGGGAAGCCCGGTGTCTACAATTTTTCTGTACCAGAACAAGGATGACTTTTCCAATGGTTAAAAAAGAGAAAATTCTATTGAGCAAACACTCTGCACTGTCTGGAACGGAGAGGTGACAGCAGGATAAGAATGGGAAGGTGATGTAGGGGATGGCTTGTGTCTCTGTTCTCCTTCCCATTAGCCTTCTCAGCCCTCCAAGGCCCCTTGGGTGGGGGCTCTTACAGCTTGATTCCTGCCCAGGGAATTCTCAAAGCACAAAGCCACGGGGATGAGGTTCCTGCTTTTCTTTTCTTGAGAAGGATACAACTGAAACAAGTTTGAGCTCTAATAGGATTTCCATGTTTGCAGAGGGAAAGAACATTCTCAGTCCCGAAGTCTTGTGGTGCCAAGAAATGATCATGAGTGTGTGTGGTGAGGGGTGAAACGTCTACCCCGGGGCTCTCCCTGGCACTGCCTCTTAATATCAACGGAGTATTTGTCTCCAGAGGCCTGGGGTCCCCAGGTTGGGGAAAGGGCTAGCAGCTGCTCCATGGAGGAGGGGAGGAAAGTGGTCTTGAAGAAAGAGGCCTGGACTAAGAGCCAAGGTGCTTAGGTTGGAGTTCCAACTCTACCTGGCTGCATGATCCTCTAGTCACTGAGCCTCAGGTTCCCCATCTGAGAAAAGGAGATGAGGACATCTCTCTACTTACATGGAGTTTTGAGTATAAAGTGATACCGAATGTGGAAATGCTTTGGAGAGCATGGAATGATGGACAGAGGCTATTTGTGAATGGGAGGATTATTGATGGAGAAGAGGAAAGCATAGTGAGTTATGTTCCTGTTGCTTGCATTTTCAGATTAAAAAGCATTTATTGAGTTTCCCCCTTCAGCTAGGAGCTGTCCTACATATCATATTGTCAGTCCTCATTTGCCCCGTCTTACCGATGAGAAAACTGAGGCTATTCAAAGACAGCCATATCTTACCCAACGTCACAAGGCTAGTAAGCGGCAGAACCAGAGCTCCGATCCAGCTCTTATTTCTCAGTCCAACTCGTGGTGACCAACTTGTCTCGGTTGGCCCAGGATTTTCTGCCTTTAAGACTGAAAGTCCTGTGTCCCAGGCAACTCCTTTGTCCCAGGCAAACTGGGATGGCTGGTCACTCTAAGTCCAGGGCTCATTCCATAAGTCAGCATCACTGGCTTTGCCAAGCGTGGTGGAGGCTGTAGAGCTAAGAAGAGCCTGAAGTTATTCTCCCCTGTTTCTCCCTAAGGAAGAAATGGCCCCAGCCCCCAGCCATGGGAAGATCCTTCTACAGGCAAGACTATCATGAACAAACCCAACAGAAAGACTGGGTGGGCAGCTCCCTTCTAGCATCAGATCAGTTTCTCTTTCTGTGACTTCCATCACTGAGCAGATTGTAACCTGCTCTTAGGTAAACAGGTAGAGAGAAAAGGCACTTCTTCCTTTCTAGATGAGCGTCCCTCCCTGTGTGCTCATCATCCCTCACACATGCATACAGCATATGATTTTGTAATGCAGGTAGGCAGGGCAGAAAATATCACCCCCATTTCACCAGATGAGGAAACTGAGGTACAGAGAGGTTGTCCTGTCCAAAGTTATACAGCCAGCAAGTGTCAAAACTAGACCCAAATCCAAGTCTTTTAAAGTTTTAAATTTAGAGTTCACGGACTCCTGAAGGTCTGTAGATGGGCATCAATCAGAGGAAACGTTTGTGTGTATGTGTATCTTGGCGGAAGGAGGGGGCGATCTCATATATTTCACCAGTTTCTCAAAGGAATGAATTAGACATCTTGGATCTATAGTTTGTGCATGATTAACTTTTTTCTGTGTTTAAAGATTGACTTTGTTACAAGAAAGCTTTAAGGATGGCAAGTTACTCTGGTACTTAAAATGTGCTTAAGTGTTACTGTGTTTCAAGTGCACAAGGCAAAAATGATTAATTTTGCTTTGACACAGCTGGTGAAATTGAATTTTTTCCCTCTTTCTATTTGAAAATTCTTCACTGTCTATAAAATGTCATGTTCAGAATTTTTTCTTCTGTTACCACATTTAATTTAATTTCTCAGCATAGATGCACTCACCAAAAGAAAAAAGGCTTATACAGTTCAACTCTTCAATAGCCAGAGTTGCCTGCCTCCAGTCCTTCCTGGGGTCTGGTTGTTTTGGACACTGAGAGAGAAGCATGCACACACTTTGGGCCTGGCTTCTCTGATTTTTCTATGGAAGCGCTTCACTTAAGGGACCCAGAAAAATAGTGTTTCTGTGCTACGAATTCACAGGCCCCTTCCCACCAGGCTCCCAGCCTAGCAGGCAAGCTGTTCATGTTGAACTTACCAAAACCCCACGCGGGTGGGTGTGGGGAAACACCAAAGAATCATGCAATTGTCTCTGTCTTTGGGACGTCCCATTCCCTCTCATTCATTCATTCGTTCATTCACTTAAGAAACGTTTATGGAGTGCCTACTACATGCTACATTTTGGAGGTAAACTAGTGAACAAGACAGAGAAGATCACTGCCATCATGGAGTTTATATCCAAGCAAGAACTTGACCTCAGCTTCTCAAATTAAAAAGAGTCATCTTGTCGCTAACTGGAACACGCTCTCTGATGGGGAGATACCGTCTCAGGCCTTCTCAAGTTTCAAGTCTTTTGGGAGAGAGATTTCAGGATGGCTCAACCAACCTAATGTGAAAGTGACCAGAGCACATAAGTCCCCAAGTGCTAAGGGGGGACCAAGGGGAAAGAGTGCAGGGAGGATGGTGAGAGAAATTCCTGGAGGAATTGCGTCTTGCTTTAAGTTTGGGCCTTAAGCTGAAAATCCTAACTTACTTCTGAGAGAAGCCACAGCTGGCTCCCGCTCAGCATGCCAGCTTGAATGAATCTGTATCTGAAATATGATGGAGGTTTAGCCAACCTAGCGGAGAAAGTCCTCTAGGAAAGGAAATGTAAACAAAGCCTCTGGCTTTCTCAATGGACAGAATCCTAAGAGCTAGAATGATACCATGGCAGAGTTCTGCTGGTTGGGGTTTCCTCCAGGAAACAATGTGAAAACAAGATGCAGTTCTCGTGCCCGACCTGCTCTGACACACAAGTATTTCAGATCCATCAGCCTTCTTTCTGCTGCCCACTTAATATACCTGTGCAGCAAACCAACAGCCTCCAGCCCAACGCCCTCCTCCTCCCAGGTGTCCTGAGGTGAAGCTCTCCTCAGGAACTCCTTGGCTCCCAGTGCCCAAGGGAGCAGCTCTTTTCAACTGACATAGATCATTTTACCAGTAAGGGAAAAACCACAACCAGTTTCCACAGAATCACGGTTTCTGCTGACATGCCTGGATTTGTTGGTTGGGAAGGGCGCTCTCAAGCCAGACTCTGTACCATTTGTTGCTCTGCTTTTCCTTAGTTTCGAGAGAAGAGGCGTCTTTATTTCTGTAGGAGGAAGGTTTGAAATCAGAAGAGGCAACAGAGGGCATATGAATGAAAAGAGTGCTGGACTGAGAGTTTGGGGATGTGGGTTCCGGTCCCCACTCCACGACTACTCAGCTTTGGGCAAGACACATCTTCTCTTTGAGCCTCAGCTGTTTCCTCCTCTGTAAGTGAGAAGGCTGGAACAGCTCCTTCCTGTTTGGTAGATTGAAGTGGTTAAGGATGAAGGTGCTAGAGTCGGGTTGCCTAGATTATATCCAGCTCTGCTGCTTACTCCCTGGGTACCCCCAGGCAAGGTTCTTCACAGTGCCTAAGTCTTAGTTTCCTTCTCTGAAACAATAGACACAAAAATATTACCTACCTCATGGAGCAGGTGTGAAGAGTAAAAGAGAGAATGCATGTAAGTGCTTAATACAGTGCCAGGGCTGATCAATGTGCTCACGACTTGTTAGCTATTGCTGTCAGCCTTGTTCCTTCAGCCTATGAATTTTGAGTTTGTGACGATGAGTAACACCAGATAATGGAATGATAAAGACACTTGAAACGTTTGGCCCTGATAGCATTGCTCTGATTCTCCCTGGAGCGAGTTGAGGCACAGGACAAGAGAGCAGGACTTTGCCTTTTCCCAACAGCTTTGGCCACCCTCGGTGGACTTGGATTGAGTGATGTGTTGCCTTGGAAGAGGAACTCTGATGATATCTTTATGTTGGCAGGATGGGGAAGGGAACTGAACGTGTTTGTGTACGGTATTATAAAGAAACTAAATCTTTATCTTCTGTTGTAGTAAGCCAATAGCTCATTTCTAAAACGAAGAGTTCAGAAATAGCAGCAAATGTGTGTTCTCTAGAATTATGTAGCTAAATAGCAAAAGGGGAAGCTGAAGGTTGAAAGCTGCTGCCTACAGGGCATAGGAATGGCGGGCAGGGCGGACTTGGCAAAGGCCTGCAGGTTTGCATCATATACATGCCTTCTAAAGTCACATACTTGGAAATCCTCAATTAAAAATAACATTAAAGTAGAAAATACAGATAAATGCAATATACTATCCGAGGGTCTGTGGTCAGGGGGATTTACTGTTTCTCTAAGGAAGTTTATGTGTTCACATGTCATATGTTCTTGTAAAATTCACAAAAATAAGGTATATTCACCTTAATCAGTTAAGATAAGTGTTCTTTTCTACTCTGACCTCCCCTCAGGTGACACTGGAGTGGCCACAATATCTAGGGGATCTGAGTAGGGAGCAGTTGACCTGGAGATGTGTTTGGCCCTTAGGGAGATGTATTTATACGTCTTGTAATCACATCTGTGTGTGGTTAAGATATTGTTACCCAGCCTGGTGTAAGAATCGCATCCAGGAATATTCCTTCCACCCACTGTACTGACTTTTACTACTGGAAGTCTGTGGATATTGGGAGAGAAGCATGGAGCCAGAAGAAAATGAATTGAAAATTCTTCCAGGCACCGGACATCTAAGGCTGTAAGCCAAAGATTTGGTTTTCATTAAAATCTAGTAAAAATGGAAACATTTACTCAATAATGCAATATATATGATTAGAAATGAATCACATACTTTTTTCTTTTCTGATGGGAATCTTGGGAAGCAGAATTTATCAGAATTTCTGTGTTTGTAGGGCACCAACCTATAGCATCTTTCATGCATGCCAACTATCAGTGACAAAAACCCAAATTTTAACAACCACACTTAAGGAAAGACTAACTTTTCTTTAATCCTCTTTATAGAAAATAACAGTTAAAAATCATTGTCGGGCTTCCCTGGCGGCGCAGTGGTTGAGAGTCCGCCTGCCGATGCAGAGGTACACGGGTTCGTGCCCCGGCCTGGGAAGATCCCACATGCCGCGGAGCGGCTGGGCCCGTGAGCCATGGCCGCTGAGCCTGCGTATCCGGAGCCTGTGCTCCGCAACGGAGAGGCCACGACAGTGAGAGGCCCGCGTACCGCCAAAAAAAAAAAAATCATTGTCATAGAAGAAGCAGACAAAGAGGTGACAGATTTCTAAATGTGTTGGGCTATCTTTCCGGATTTTGTGGTGTTTTTGGTATTTGTCAGCTTTATAGGATTTGTAATTTTCCATGATTTATTTCTGATTCTAAACAATTATTCAGTTTTTAATTTTAAAAATTTTTTTAACATCTTTATTGGAGTATAATTGCTTTACAATGGTGTGCGAGTTTCTGCTTTTTAACAAAGTGAATCAGCTATACATATACATATGTCCCCATATCTCTTAATTATTCACTTTTGTCCCCAATTTTGAACTTCTGTTTTAAAATTCCTTTTCTTAAAGAGCCACCCATGAGCTACAGGCCCCATACAAGCTACGTCTGGCCACGGCTGGGGCTGAAGTCTGAAGTCTGTAGAGGGTCCAGTGGAGAGTTGCCAGATTTAACACATGAAAATACAGGATGCCCAGTTGACTTTGAATTTCAAACGGATAAGCACTAAAATGTGTTTATCTGAAATTCAAAGTGAACTGGGCAACTTGTATCCATTCAGCAGTAACATGAAAGAAACAGGAGTAAATTCAACCAGGGTGGGGGTAGGAAGGTGGAGGGGAGGGGGAAGAGGGAAAGGAAGAGGGGAGAGACTTCACGAGAAAGTCACACTGGGCTAAGTCTTACAAGCTGGGCAGGCATTTGCAAGGCAGAAGAGCAAAGGGAGTGCTTTCTAGGTGAGAAGAGGTAGGGAAGTATGGGGCTCATCAAGTGGTGTGAGGTTGGAGATGCGGTCAAGGTCCAGGTTGTGATAGGTCTGGAGTGCCACAGGGAGCATCTTCCTTTACCCTGGAAGCCCCTGGGACCATATTGGGAGTTTTAGGCAAGAGAACACTAAGATTAGGTTTTCATTTTAGATAATCTGGCACCTGGGAAAGGATGGGTTGTCGAGTCTCCACAGGGGCTGTTTCATGGCATTTGAGCCATAGAACTCATTGACATAAAGTGTCAAAGAGGATCTGAGGCTCTAGGCCACCAGGCTGTGACTTAGAGCCCTGGGGGTGAAAACGGAGAAGGAAAGGCGAGGTTGATGTAGCACAGGTGCCCAAGGCAAGTTTGTCCTTCCCTCCCCATCAGCACAGGGGCGGCCAGCTTGAATTTCCTCAGGTCATTAACATCCTGGGCGAAGGCAAGTTAGAACAGCTTGGCTTGGGGGAGTTACATCACCTCCCCTGCTAAACAGGCTTGATGTTCCCCACAGCTTTATGCTCCGTTCCACTCCACCTAGTCCTGAGATGGGAAGGCAGCGTGGGGTTAGAAAGGGCACTGAGCCGGAAGTCAGGACGTGGAGATTTGAGAACAGTATGCCGTGTCTTTGCTGGGTGATGGGAGGGCTGGTTCACGTCTCCATCTGTTCACGGCTTTAATGGGAACGTTGAACCGGTGCTCTCTGCTGTCTTTTCTGACTCTCATTTCTAAATGTCAAAGAGAGGAGAAACATTTCATGTTTAAAGTCCCCGGGGGGACTGGCCAAGAAGGTGGAGTAGGAAGACCCTGCGTTCACCTCCTCCCACTGGCACACCAAAATTATAACTATTTACAGAGCAACTCTCAATGAGAACAAACAGAACTGGGAAATTTATCTTTTTTTTTTTTTTTTTTTGCTTTATTTTAAAAGTTATATACAATTCAAACATATTATTACAATCCAGATATATTTAGAAAGACATTTAAACAGTTTTATTCCCAGGTATATTTCCCTGTGCTACACAGTAGGTCCTTGTTAGTTATCTATTGATGCTTTATATACACCAGTGTGTACATGTTAATCCCAAACTCCTAATTTATCCCTCCCCGCTTTCCCCTTTGATAACCATAACTTTGTTTTCTATTCTATACTCAATATTTTGTGATAAGCTATAAGGGAAAATCATCTGAAAAAGAATATATATAGGGCTTCCCTGGTGGCGCAGTGGTTGAGAGTCCGCCTGCCGATGCAGGGGACGCGGGTTCGTGCCCCGGTCCGGGAAGATCCCACATGCCGCGGAGCGGCTGGGCCCGTGAGCCATGGCCGCTGAGCCTGCGCATCCGGAGCCTGTGCTCCACAGCGGGAGGGGCCACAACAGTGAGAGGCCCGCGTACCGCAAAATAATAAAAAAATAAAAAGACAAAAAAGTGAATAAACATTTATATTCTTTCTGCTTTTAAGTCCCATTTACTTCCCAAATGAAATATCCATCCATCAGTATCAGTATTTCTTTCCTTTACAAATTCTTTCTCTATCATATTTTCCAGTGTCATATAGTCCTCACAACTATGGGTTCTTCCTCAGATCTAACGGAAATTATGCATATAAACTTAATCCATTTCCTCCAGGTCACTCAGTAGGACTGCACTTTGCTCAGCTCCATGGAGCCTCATTCCCATAAAAGGCAGTGGGCATGGTGCCCTCTGGAGTTGCACAATGCCTGGCTCACTTTTCGTCTGAGCTCCAGGACTTAGCCCTTAGGAGAGGCAAGCTCCACTCTTTTATGGAGAAGAAATTGCCTTGGCAGCAACATGAATGGTTCATGGAGGTGGAGTGGGTTGTGAATGGGGATAGGGGAAAGTGTGAGAGAGCTGTGTCCAGCACACATCAAACTCAGAGCATCTCCATCCTGGCTCTCTGGTTTTCCTTCAATCTGTCTGTATTCTCATTTATCAAATGGGAACTTGAGCTCTGCTATCTCAATGGTGGGTCAACTGGCTCTAGAAGACCCAATTCTAAGGCTAGGCATAACCCACATCTATGGATCAAATACACATTTTGATTGCAATCCTGGGAGGAATACCATTCCATCTCAATCCATATGCTTATCTTTTTATATTAGATGTTAGCAGCAAGGCTTAGGATGGAGAGAAATCATTCGTATTGTCTCTCCTTCCTCCCAGTTTAGGGACTTAAAGGGGGGCTGTAACATTAATAAAAAAGATTATTATTTTCTAATCTCTTATTATGTACCAGGCACTGTGCTGAAAATGTACATTTAATCATTTAATCTACACACCATGCCTACATGGTGAGTATTCGTTAGGCATATTTAGCACCATTTTGCAGATGAATAAGCAGAGGCACAGAGATTAACTGGCTTGCCTTCGGTCTGACAACTGTAGGGAGCACAGGCAGTCAGCCTACGCTTGGCTGACTCCGGAAGTACAGTCCCGGTCACTATGATACAGTGTATGCTGGAGCGGAGCTATAAACACATTAACGTATTTTTCCTTTCTCTGCAAGCTTCCTGATGTGACATCTTTGTCCTGAAATGAAAGTTGGGTCAGAACACACCATTTGAGTGCAAGCTGATGAATACAGGCTGTGAGTCAACACAGACAGTTTTGCAGTCCTCTCACATATGGGGCCACCATCTGTGAGCTATGAGCCAGGCAGCTCAGGCAGTGCTGGGAAAAACAGCATCCACCTCCCCTGCCCATCTCCCTCCCCGGGGAAGCAAGGGTCGGGGGATAGAGAGCTCTGGACTCAAGAGTAGCTCATTCTCTCCTCCCCAGAAGGAGGAAAGAGACCCTTATTAAGTCCTAAAAAGGTATCTTCTCTTTTTCCAGCTGTCTGGCATACAGCATCAGAATAAATAATATTTATGGAGTACTTACTATGGGTCAAGTCCATTAGGTCATTCAGATCCTCATGGTTTATTTTTATCTATTTCATGGAGCCTCAGAAAGGTCTTGAGTAGCTTGTCTAGTGTCTCACAGAGAAGAGGGAGAGCCTGGGTTTAAATCCAGAGCTACACTGTGACCACTACAATCTGTTTTCCCTCAACATGTACTATTTCATTATGTCCAAGATGCTGAACAACAAAGCTTCCAGCCCCTGTGGTCCCCTTCCCTTTCATCTATGCCCATAAAAAGTTCTCAGTCCTCTCTGTCCCTCTCCCTTCCCTGCTAGTGCCCTGCCTACCATTCTGTCTCCCCAGTCTGGCTGCAGGGCAGATTTTGTTCCAACCCGTTGTCCAAAGGGCCCATGGGGTCTCTTGTAATTGTATCCCATCCCCAAGTTGTTTTATTTGTTTTTTGTTCTGTTTTGTTTTGCGGTACGCAGGCCTCTCATCGCTGCGGCCTCTCCCGTTACGGAGCACAGGCTCCGGACGCGCAGGCTCAGCAGCCATGGCTCACGGGCCCAGCCACTCCGCGGCATGTGGGATCTTTCCAGACTGGGGCACGAACCCGTGTCCCCTGCGTCGGCTGGAGAACTCTCAACCACTGCGCCACCAGGGAAGCACCCGGAGAGGAAACTTTTTAAGCCCTGTCTTTTCATCACCATGTCTCCAAACCTTAATTCTTGAAGAACATTGGTGGTGTAGAGATTTTGTAAAAAAGTAATTTAGATAGAGAGTCTTCTAGCCCAAGAGCAAGGATTCCAGGCTCTGTTCCTGGCTCTGCCACGGACTGCTAAGCCTCTCTGACTCCCAGTCTCATTTTCTTTCTCTGCCTTAATTGAGAATGAAAGGGCTGTCCAAGGGACAAGATGGAGAGGAAAGAGATGATGTCCAAAGAAATCCTTGCATTTCTGAGAACGAAAAAAAAAAAAAAAAAAACCTTCCCTATGAAGTTAAACAAAATAATGCATGTAAAGCATTTAAGCTATTGCCTGGCACATGTTAGGTGCTGAGTAGCTCAGGCAGATGGAGCGTGAAGGAGCTGGGGCACCCGCAGAGTCTCAGGGCTGGCTGCAGCAGGGCGTGGCTGTCAGAAAAGTGCTTTCCTGACTTTGCCTGCAGGGTATGACTGGTGGGTGACATGCCACAGCTCTCAGGAAAGTGACCTACTTGGGTTTTTCTGTATGGACACAGGATTGCAAGAAATTCTCATTTGCATAGAGATGGGGAGCTTATTTTTGCTAGAAGCTGCATGTCAAGACGGAGAAGAAAGAGGCATTTCTTAATAATCATTAATCAGCTGTATCTGAAAAGAAAAAGAAATCAATTCAGGAAATGAGATGCTAAGGAAATGAGGGGAAAAACAATCTCCCCCCACATGACCCAACCAGTAAACCTTGACATCATTTCCTTGTATCCACCTGCATAAAAGTGACCAGCCCTTTACAAGTGGCAAGGAACACGAAGACACAGGAGAAGCCCAGGAGCACCCCGTGAGAGGTGAGGCTCATATCGTCCTTCCTTAGAGGACTTGTTCATCAACCAACCCAGCCCTCGTCCTTTACAGCTGCAGAGAGGTGGCCTGCTATCACTGTGGATGGCCTGTGATATCCCAAGTGCTGGGCATTTTGTAGAATGGGGAGGGGTATTCTGTATAGAGGCTGAAATTTCCAGTACCTATTCTCAATAAGAAACAGGGAGAGTGGGAAAGGAAGAAGGGAGAAAGGGAAGGGGAAGGAATCTATATTTTTTTAGAAATATGATTATTTTATTTTTTATTTTATTTTATTTTTTAAATTTTATTGAAGTATAGTTGATTTACAATGTTGTGTTAATTTCTGCTGTACAGCAAAGAGATTCAGTTATACATATACATATTCTTTTTCACATGCTTTTCCATTATGATTTATCACAGTATATTGAATATGGTTCCCTGTGCTATACAACAGGGACTTGTTGTTTATCCGTCCTATATATAAGTTTGCATTTGCTAATCCCAAACTCCCAGTCCTTCCCTCCTCTCTCCCCTTCCCCCTTGGCAACCACAAGTCAGTTCTCTATGTCTGTGAGTCTGTTTCTCTTTCGTGGATATGTTCAATTGTGTCATATTTTAAATTCCACATGTAAGTGATATCGTATGGTATTTGTCTTTCTCTTTCTGACTTCCTTCACTAAGTATGATAATGGTATTTGTCTTTCTCTTTCTGACTTACTTCACTAAGGTGAAAGCATGTTACTGCAAATGGCATAATTTCATTCCTTTTTATGGCTGAGTAATATTCCACTGTATATATGTACCACATCTTCTTTATCCATTCATCTGTTGATGGACATTTAGGTTGCTTCCACGTCTTGGCTATTGTGAATAGTGCTGCTACGAACATAGGGGTGCATGTATCTTTTTGAATTATAGTTTTGTCTGGATATATGCACAAGAGTGGGATTGTTGGATCATATGGCAACTCTATTTTTAGTTTTTTGAGGAACCTCCATACTGTTTTCCATAGCTGCTGCACCAATTTACATTCCCATCAACAGTGTTGGAGGGTTCAAGGGAAAGGAATCTAGCATTTACTATAAACTTTTTGTTCTAGGAACTGTGCTGGGCTCTTTAGAATTTGTGTATTTTTAATCCTTTGCAGTATTAAATATCTTTTTAAACATAAGGAACACCACCGGTTCAGTGGGATCCAACCAGAAATGTGTTCCTTTTTGTCTGCTGTAAGGAAATCTGCTGGATCTCCAGTTGAGATCCCAGGAGGAACAGACCTGTAGGTGGAGTGGTGCAGTGGTAAGGGGAATGGGCCACCTGCCTTCACATCCTGGCTCTGCCACTTGTTGGCCATGTACCTTGGGCAGGTTTCTCCACCTTGCTAAGTGTCAGTTCCCTCTTTGGTAAAATGGGGATAGAAACAGAACCTGCCTCATAGGGTGGTTGTGAGCATTAAATAAGATAACTGTGGAAAATACTTGGCATGGAGCCCCAGGCATGTGGCATGTATGATAAACGTTAGCTACTACTGTTACCTGAATCAGCCGAGATGTCTGGAATCGCCTCACCAAACTAAGGGGGACATCTTTTTCCTCCACATCTTTCTCCTCTGAGGCTCCCAGCAGGGGATGAACCAGCAATGCCCCACTGCTTCTGAGAGTTGTCAGAAGAAAAACTGTGCCCCCTTTTAGTCACTTGGCTCTCTAGAAGCACCTTATTTGGCTTTCGAGGGGATAGAGCTCTGGGGGACTCTATTGTCTCCCCTGTCAATGGGGTCTATTTTCCAGTTTTGTCAGAAAGAGGTTGGAAAAAGAGAAATCAAGTTCTTTAACATAATGCCTGCTCTACAGTGAGGTCTCAACCTACACCTGTCCCTCACTGGGAATGATGCTGAGTTAAGGAGAGAGAAGGAAAAATGGTTTTCTAAGCAAGGTTTGCTGTTTCTCAGCTTTCTGGAGAAGAGCCTGGGACTCCCGAGGATGATCGGGGTGGGGGGGGGGGGAAGGGAGCGGGGACAGGTGTGGCTCATGCTCTCACACGTGTGTGCCTAGAGCAGCTGTAACTATAGTTAGGAGTGGGGGCATCCACAGCCCCCTCAGCTGGCTTCCTATGCTTGCTGCCTCCCTCACTTCCACTGCTGCACCCACTATGCTTATACAGCACACGCGTGGCTGGGAATGAGTGCTCAGTCTGCACGTGGAGGAGACTGGGCAGAGGCTGCTCTATTCCCATGGGCTGCCCTCTGACTTACCTTTAATACTCAGCTCTGTTTGTGAAACGTGCTAGTGCTGGAGAAAGTCAGAGAAGGAGAACTCAACAGGCTGTACAGTTATGCTTCGGGCACTTTTCTCAAGGTGTGTTACATGACACTATTGAAAGCAGTCCAATGAAAAGAGGCAGAGAGAAAGGCAGGAGGGGTGTGAGAACTAGAGGACGCAGCAGGCATCTCAGGTCTGGCCCTGGCTAGAGGCTAGCGAGCTGCAAACCTGTCCCTGGTGCCTGCTGGCTCAGTGGGGGGATGGAGGGGAAGCCTCCACCTCGCCATCTGTGGGTCTCTGTCTTCACCGTGGCTAATTAGTTATTAGATGCCCCGCACCTCCCTTTCCCATCTTCTCCAGAAGCTGGCATCTTCACAGCTGACTTCAAAGGAATGATTTTTAAGCAGATACACAGTAGGAGTTTATAACAAAAGGGTGTCGCCTATTTTGGGGGCAAATATAAAAACCAAATGTGCTTGCAGCTCTATTTACAATAGCCAGGACATGGAAGCAACCTAAGTGTCCATCGATAGATGAATGGATAAAGAAGATGTGGCACGTATATACAATGGAATATCACTCAGCCATAAAAAGAAACGAAATGGAGTTATTTGTAGTGAGGTAGATGGACCTAGAGTCTGTCATATAGAGTGAAGTAAGTCAGAAAGAGAAAAACAAATACGGCATGCTAACACATACATACGGAATATATATATATATATATATATATATATATATATATATATATATATATATATAT
>RJWK010050183.1:0-16360 GCA_004363435.1 Platanista minor | reverse complement strand
ATATAGTAGTATGTATATGTTAATTCCAGACTCCTAATTTAGCCCTCCCCCCCTTCCCCTTTGATAACCATAAGTTTGTTTTCTATGTCTGTGTGTCTATTTCTGTTTCATATATAAGTTCAATTATATCTTTTTTAAAATTCCACATATAAGCAATATCATATGATATATGTCTTTCTCTGTCTGGCTTACTTCATTTAGTGTGGTAATCTCTAGGTCCATCCATGTTTCTGAAAATGGCATTATTTCATTCTTTTTTATGGATGAGCAATATTTCATCGAATATATATATGCCACATCTTCTTTATCCATTCATCTGTGAATGCACATTTTTGTTGCTTTCATGTCTTAACTATTGTAAATAGTGTTGCAGTGAACATTGGGGTGCATGTACCTTTTCAGATTATGGTTTTCTCCAGATATATGCACAGCAGTGGGATTGCAGGACCATATGCTAACTCTATTTTTAGTTTTTTAAGGAACCGCCATACTGTTCTCTATATTGGCTGTACCAATTTACATTTCCTCCAACAATGTAGGAGCGTTCCCCTTTCTCCACACCCTCTCCAGCATTTTTTGTTTGTAGACTTTTTGATGATGACCATTCTAACTGGTGTGAGGTGCTACCTCATTGTAGTTTTTTGTTTTGTTTTGTTTTGTTTTTTGTGGTATGCGGTCCTCTCACTGTTGTGGCCTCTCCCGTTGTGGAGCACAGGCTCCGGACGCGCCGGCTCAGTGGCCATGGCTCACGGGCCCAGCCGCTCCACGGCATGTGGGATCCTCCCGGACCGGGGCACGAACCCGTGTCCCCTGCATCGGCAGGCGGACTCTCAACCATTTCACCACCAGGGAAGCCCCCTCATTGTAGTTTTGATTTGCATTTCTCTAATAATTAGTGATGTTGAGCATCTTTTCATGTGTTTGTTGGCCATCCATATGTCTTCTTTGGAGTAGTGACTATTTAGGTAAGTTGCTTCATTGGCAAATATTTTCTCCTGTTCTGAGGGTTGTCTTTTTGTCTCATTTATGGTTTCCTTTGCTCTGCAAAAGCTTTTAAGTTTCATTAGGTCCCATTTGTTTATTTTTGTTTTTATTTTTATTACTCTAGGAGGTGGGTCGAAAAAGATCCTGCTGTGATTTATGTCACAGAGTGTTCTGCCTATATTTTCCTCTAAGAGTTTTATAGTATCAGTCTTGCATTTAGGTCTTTAATCCATTTTGAGTTTATTTTTGTGTATGGTGTTAGGGAGTGTTCTAATTTCATTCTTTTACATGTAGCTGTCCAGTTTCACTAGAATGACTTATTGAAGAGGCTGTCTTTTCTCCATTGTATATTTTTGCCTCCTTTGTCACAGATTAGGTGATCATAGGTGCGTGGGTTTGTCTCTGGGATTTCTATCCTGTTCCACTGATCTATATTTCTGTTTTGTGTGCCAGTACTATACTGTCTTGATTACTGTAGCTTTCTAGTATAGTCTGAAGTCAGGAGCCTGATTCCTCCATCTCTATTTTTTCTTCTCAAGATTGCTTTGACTATTCGGGGTCTTTTGTGTTTCCATACAAATTGTAAAATTTTTTGTTTTAGTTCTGTGAAAAATGCCATTGGTAATTTGATAGGGATTGCACTGAATCTGTAGATTGCTTTGGTTAATATAGTCATTTTCACAGTATTGATTCTTGCAATCCAAGAACATGGTATATCTCTCCATCTGTTTGTGTCATCTTTGATTTCTTTCATCAGTATCTTATAGTTTTCTGCATACAGGTCTTTTGCCTCCTTCGGTAGGTTTATTCCTAGGTATTCTATTTGTTGTGATGGTGGATGAGATTGTTTTCTTAATTTCTCTTTCTGATATTTTGTTGTCAGTGTAGAGAAATGCAACAGACTTCTGTGTATTAATTTTGTATTCTGCAACATTACTGAATTCATTGATGAGCTCTAGTAGTTTCCTGGTAGCCTCTTTAGGAGTTCTGTATGTAGTATCATTTTTCTGCAAACAGTGACAGTTTTACTTCTTTTCCAATTTGGATTCCTTTTATTTCTTTTTCTTCTCTATTGCTGTGGCTAGGACTTCCAATTTCACTCTTTCGTATGTGGCTATCCAGTTTTCTCAGCACCATTTATTGAAGTCAAAGCCTTTATTAGATCCTGAAATCCATGCAGTTACAGTCTGTCAGATAGCTGTACTCTTCATAGAGCAGTGACACTCTTTCATGAAAGGAGATTAGAATTGCACACTTCCATGCCTATCATAGGAGGATAATTAAAAGGTCATAACAGAAGTTTTTTTCTTTTTTAGAAAAAAATATTTATTTATTTGGCTGTGCCAGGTCTTAGTTGTAGCCTGTGGAATCTCTTGTTTTGTTTTTTTTCTGTTTTTTTTTTCTTTAACATTTTTATTGGAGTGTAACTGCTTTACAATGGTGTGTTAGTTTCTGCTTTATAACAATCAGCTATACATATACATATATCCCCATATCTCCTCCCTCTTGCATTTCCCTCCCACCCTCCCTATGCCACCCTTCTAGGTGGTCACAAAGCACTGAGCTGATCTCCCTGTGCTATGTGCCTGCTTCCCACTAGCTAGCTATTCTACATTTTGTGGTATTTATAAGTCCAGGCCACTCTCTCACTACGTCCCAGCTTATCCTTCCCCCTCCCCATGTCCTCAAGTCCATTCTCTATGTCTGCATCTTTATTCCTGTCCTGCCCCTAGGTTCTTCAGAACGTTTATTTTTTTAGATTCCATATATATGTGTTAGCATATGGTATTTGCTTTTCTCTTTCTGACTTATTTCACTCTGTGTGACAGACTGTAGGTCTATCCACCTCACTACAAATAACTCAATTTTGTTTCTGTTTATGGCTGAGTAATATTCTTTATCCACATCTTCTTTATCCATTCATCTGTAGATGGACACTTAGGTTGCTTCCATGTCCTGGCTATTGTAAATAGAGCTGCAATAAACATTGTGGTACGTGACTCTTTTTGAATTATGGTTTTCTCAGGGTATATGCCCAGTAGTGGGATTGCTGGGTCGTATGGTAGTTCTATTTTTAGTTTTTTACGGAACCTCCATACTGTTCTCCATAGTGGCCATATCAATTTACATTCCCACCAACAGTGCAAGAGGGTTCCCTTTTCTCCAAACCCTCTCCAGCATTTATTGTTTGTAGATATTTTGATGATGCCCATTCTAACGGACATGAAGTGATACCTCATTGTAGTTTTGCTTTGCATTCCTCTAATGATTAGTGATGTTGAGCATTCTTTCATGTGTTCGTTGGCAATCTGTATATCTTCTTTAGAGAAATGTCTATTTAGGTCTTCTGCCCATTTTTGGATTGGGTTGTTTGTTTTTTTGTTATTGAGCTGCATGAGTTGCTTGTAAATTTTGGAGATTAAACCTTTGTCAGTTGCTTCATTTGCAAATATTTTCTCCCATTCTGAGGGTTGTCTTTTGGTCTTGTTTATGGTTTCCATTGCTGTGCAAAAGCTTTGAAGTTTCATTAGGTCTCATTTGTTTATTTTTATTTCCATTTCTCGAGGAGGTGGGTCAAAAAGGATCTTGCTGTGATTTATGTCATAGAGTATTCTGCCTATGTTTTCCTATAAGGGTTTTATAGTGTCTGGCCTTCCATTTAGGTCTTTAATCCATTTTGAGTTTATTTATGTGTGTGGTGATAGGGAGTGTTCTAATTTCATTATTTTACATGTAGCTGTCCTGTTTTCCCAGCACCAGTTATTAAAGAGATTGTCTTCTCTCCATTTTATATTCTTGCCTCCTTTATCAAAAATAGGGTGACCATATGTGCGTGGGTTTAATCTCTGGGCTTTCTATCCTGTTCTATTGATCTATATTTCTGTTTTTGTGCCAGTACCATACTGTCTTGATTACTGTAGCTTTGTAGTATAGTCTGAAGCCAGGAGCCTAATTCCTCCATCTCCGTTTTTCTTTCTCAAGATTGCTTTGGCTATTCGGGGTGTTTTATGTTTCCATACAAATTGTGAAATTTTTTGTTCTAGTTCTGCGAAAAATGCCAGTGGTAGTTTGATAGGGATTGCATTGAATCTGTAGATTGCTTTGGGTAGTAGAGTCATTTTCACAATGTTGATTCTTCCAATCCAATAACATGGTATATCTCTCCATCTGTTTGTATCATCTTTAATTTCTTTCATCAGTTTCTTTTAGTTTTCTGCATACAGTTCTTTTGTCTCCTTAGGTAGGTTTATTCCTAGGTATTTTATTTTTTTTGTTGCAATGGTATATGGGAGTGTTTCCTTAATTTCTCTTTCAGATTTTTCATCATTTGTATATAGGAATGCAACAGATTTCTGTGCATTAATTTTGTTTCCTGCTACTTTACCAAATTCATTGATTAGCTCTAGTAGTTTTCTGGTAGCATCTTTAGGATTCTCTGTGTATAATGTCATGTCATCGGCACACAGTGACAGCTTTACTTCTTTTTTTCCGATTTGAATTCCTTTTATTTCTGGTTGTTCTGTGATTGCTGTGGCTAAAACTTCCAAAACTATGTGGAATAATAGTGGTGAGATTGGACAACCTTGTCTTGTTCCTGATCTTAGTGGAAGTGGTTTCAGTTTTTCACCATTGAGAATGATGCTGGCTGTGGGTTTGTCATATATGGCCTTTATTATGTTGAGGTAAGTTCCCTCTATGCCTACTCTCTGGACGGTTTTTATCGTAAATGGGTGTTGAATTTTGTTGAAAGCTTTTTCTGCATCTATTGAGGTGATCATATGGTTTTTGTCCTTCAAGTTGCTAATATGGTGTATCACATTGATTGATTTGCATATATTGAAGAATCCTTGCATTCCTGGGATAAACCCCACTTGATCATGGTGTATGATCCTTTTAATGTGCTGTTGGATTCTGTGTGGTAGTATTTTGTTGAGGATTTTTGCATCTACGTTCATTAGTGATATTGGCCTGCAGTTTTCTTTCTTTGTGACATCTTTGTCAGATTTTGGTGTCAGGGTGATGGTGACCTCGTAAATGAGTTTGGGAGTGTTCCTCCCTCTGCTATATTTTGGAAGAGTTTGAGAAGGATAGGTGTTAGCTCTTCTCTAAATGTTTGATAGAATTAGCCTGTGAAGCCATCTGGTCGTGGGCTTTTGTTTGTTGGAAGATTTTTAATCACAATCTCAATTTCAGTGCTTGTGATTGCTCTGTTTATATTTTCTATTTCTTCCTTGCTCTGCCTCAGAAGGTTGTGCTTTTCTAAGAATTTGTCCATTTCTTCCAGGTTGTCCATTTTATTGGCTTATAGTTGCTTAGAGTAATCTCTCATGTTCCTTTGTATTTCTGAAGTATCAGTTGTTACTTCTCCTTTTTCATTTCTAATTCTATTGATTTGAGTCTTCTCCCTTTTTTTTCTTGATGAGTCTGGCTAATGGTTTATCAATTTTGTTTATCTTCTCAAAGAACCAGCTTTCAATTTTATTGATCTTTGCTATTATTTCCTTCATTTCTTTTTCATTTATTTCTGCTCTGATCTTTATGATTTCTTTCCTCCTGCTAACTTGGGTGTTTTATTGTTCTTCTTTCTCTACTTGCTTTAGGTGTAAGTTTTGGTTGTTTATTTGAGATGTTTCTTGTTTCTTGAGGTAAGTTTGTATTGCTATAAACTTCCCTCTTAGAACTGCTTTTGCTGCATTCCACAGGTTTTGGGTCATCGTGTTTTCACTGTCATTTGTTTCTATGTATTTTTTGATTTCCTCTTTGATTTCTTCAGTGATCTCTTGGTTATTAAGTAGTGTATTGTTTAGCCTCCATGTGTTTTTATTTTTTACAGATTTTTTCCTGTAATTGATATCTAGTCTCATAGCGTTGTGGTCGGAAAACATACTAGATATGATTTCAATTTTCTTAAATTAACCAAGGCTTGGTTTGTAACCCAAGATACGATGTATCCTGGAGAATGTTCCATGAGCACTTGAGAAGAAAGTGTATTCTGTTGTTTTTGGATGGAATGTCGTATAAATATCAATTAAGTCCATCTTGTTTAATGTATCATTTAAAGCTTGTGTTTCCTTATTTCTTTTCGTTTTGGATGATCTGTCCATTGGTGAAAGTGGGGTGTTAAAGTCCCCTACTATGATTGTGTTACTGTCGATTTCTCCTTTTATGACTGCTAGCATTTGCCTTATGTACTGAGGTGCTACTATGTTGGGTACATAAATATTTACAATTGTTGTGTCTTCTTCTTGGATTGATCCCTTGATCATTATGTAGTGTCCTTCTTTGTCTCTTGTAATAGTCTTTATTTTAAAGTCTATTTTGTATGATATGAGAATTGCTACTCCAGCTTTCTTTTGATTTCCATTTACATGGAATATCTTTTTCCATCCCCTCAGTTTCAGTCTGTATGTGTCCCTAGGTCTGAAGTGGGTCTCTTGTAGACAACATATATATGGGTCTTGTTTTTGTATCCATTCAGCCAGTCTCTGTCTTTTGGTTGGAGCATTTAATCCATTTACATTTAAGGTAATTATCGATATGTATGTTCCTATTACCATTTTCTTAATTGTTTTTGGTTTGTTATTGTAGGTCTTTTCCTTCTCTTGTATTTCCTGCCTAGAGAAGTTCCTTTAGCATTTGTTTTAAAGCTGGTTTGGTGGTGCTGAATTCTCTTAGCTTTTGCTTGTCTGTAAAGGTTTTAATTTCTCTGTGGAATCTGAATGAGATCCTTGCTGGGTAGAGTAATCTTCATTATAGGTTTTTCCCTTTCATCACTTTAAATATGTCCTGCCACTCCCTTCTGGCCTGCAGAGTTTATGCTGAAAGATCAGCTGTTAAGCTCATGGGGATTCCCTTGTATGTCATTCGTTGTTTCTCCCTTGCTGCTTTTAATATTTTTTCTTTGTATTTAATTTTTGATAGTTTGATTAATATGTTTCTTGGCATGTTTCTCTTTGGATTTATCCTGTATGGGACTCTCGCAGCTTCCTGAACTTGATTGACTATTTCCTTTCCCATATTAGGGAATTTTTCAACTATAATCTCTTCAAATTTTTTCTCAATCCCTTTCTTTTTCTCTTCTTCTCCTGGGACCCCTATAATTCGAATGTTGGTGTGTTTAATGTTGTTCCAGAGGTCTCTAAGACTGTCCTCAATTCTTTTCATTCTTTTTTCTTTATTCTGCTCTGTGGCAGTTATTTGCACTATTTTATCTTCCAGGTCACTTATCTGTTCTTCTGCCTCAGTTATTCTGCTATTGATTCCTTCTAGAGAATTTTAATTTCATTTATTGTGTTGTTCATCGTTGTTTACTTTTTAGTTCTTCTTGGTCTTTGTTAAACGTTTCTTGTATTTTCTCCATTCTATTTCCAACATTTTGGATATCTTTACTATCATTACTCTGAATTCTTTTTCAGATAGACTGCCTATTTTCTCTTCATTTGTTTGGTCTGGTGGGTTTTTACCTTGCTCCTTCATCTGCTGTATGTTTCTCTGTCTTCTCATTTTGTTTCACTTACTGTGTTTGGGGGTCTCCTTTTCGCAGGCTGCAGGTTCGTAGTTCCTGTTGTTTTTGGTGTCTGCCCCCAGTGGCTAAGGATTGTTCAGTGGGTTGTGTACACTTCCTGATGGAGGGGACTAGTGCCTTTGTTCTGGTGGGTGAGGCTGGATCTTGTCTTTCTGGTGAATAGGACTGCGTCCAGTGATGTGTTTTGTGATGTATTTTGTGGTGTCTGTGACCTTATTATGATTTTAGGCAGCCTCTCTGCTAATGCGTGGGGTTGTGTTCTTGTCTTGCTAGTTGTTTGTCATAGGGTGTCCAGCAGTGTAGCTTGCTGGTCGTTGAGTGGAGCTGGCTCTTAGCTTTGAGATGGAGATCTCTGGGAGAGCTTTCGCTGTTTGATATTATGTGGAGCCAGGAGGTCTCTGGTGGACCAATGTCCTGAACTCAGCTCTCCCAACTTAGAGGTACAGGCCTGACACCTGGCCAGAGCACCATGACCCTGTCAGCCACACAGCTCAGAGGAAACAGGAGAAAAAAAGAAAGAAAGAAAGAAAGAAATAATAATAAAATAAAATAAAGTTATTAAAATAAAAAATAATTATTAAAAATAAAAAGTAATTTAAAAAAGAAAGAAAGAAGAGAGCAACCAAACCAAAAAACAAATCTACCAATGATAAAATCTCTAAAAACTATACAAAAACAGAACAAAACAAAACGGGCAGACAGAACCCTAAGAGAAATGGTAAAACAATGCTCTACAGACAAAATCACAAAATGAAGCATACACATACACACACACACAAAGACAAAAAGGAAAATAAAATATATATCTATATATATTTAAAAAAATGAAGAAAGAGAGCAGCCAAATCAATAAAGAAATCTACCAATGGTAATTAACTCTAAATACTAAACTAAGATAAACATAAAGCCAGGAACAAATTAGATGCAGAAAGCAAACCCCAAGTCTACAGTTGCTCCCAAAGTCCACCGCCTCAATTTTGGAATGATTCGTTGTCTATTCAGGTATTCCACAGATTCAGGGTTCATCAAGTTGATTGTGGAGATTTAATCCACTGCTCCTGAGGCTGCAGGGAGAAACTTCCCTTTCTCTTCTTTGTTTGCACAGCTCCTGGGGTTCAGCTTTGGATTTGGCCCCACCTTTGCATGTAGGTCACCTGAGGCCATCTGTTCTTCACTCAGAGAGGACAGAGTTAAAGGAGCAGCTGATTTGGGGGCTCCGTCTCACTCAGGCTGGTGGGAGGCAGGGATTTGGAATGCGGGGTGAGCCTGCGGCGACAGAGGCGAATGTGACGTTGCACCAGCCTGAGATGCGCAGTGTGTTCTCCCGGGGAAGTTGTCCCTGGATCACGGGACCCTGGCAGTGGCAGAAGGCACAGGCTTCTGGGAAGGGAGGTGTGGATAGTGACCTGTGCTTGCACCCAGGCTTCTTGGTGGTTGCAGAAGCAGCCTTAGCATCTCATGCCTGTCTCTGGTGTCAGCGCTGATAGCTGTGGCTTGCGCCTGTCTCTAGAGCTCGTTTAGGAAGTGCTCTGAATCTTCTCTCCTCACGCACCCTGAAACAATGGTCTCTTGCCTCTTAGGCAGGTCCAGACTTTTTCCCGGATTCCCTCCCGGCTAGCTGTGGGGCACTAGTCCCCTTCAGGCTGTGTTCATGCAGCCAACCCCAGTCTCTCCCTGGGATCTGACCCCTCAGCTCCCAGCCCCCACCCGCCCCAGTGGGTGAGCAGACAAGCCTCTCTGGCTGGTGAGTGCTTGCCTGCACCGATCCTCTGTGAGGTAATCTCTCCACTTTGCCCTTTGCACCCCTGTTGCTGCGCTCTCCTCCATGGCTCTGAAGCTTCCCCCCGCCACCTCCTGGCTCAGCCAGTGAAGGGGCTTCCTAATGTGTGGAAACTTTTCCTCCCTCACAGCTCCATCCCAGAGGTGCAGGTCCCATCCCTATTCTTTTGTCTCTTTTATTTTTTATTGTGCCCTACCCAGGTATGTGGGAAGTTTCTTGCCTTTTGGGAAGTCTGAGGTCTTCTGCCAGCTTTCAGTAGGTGTTCTGTAGGAATTGTTCCTTATGTAGTTGTATTTCTGATGTATTTGTGGGGAGGAAGGTGATCTCCACGTGTTACACCTCCACCATCTTGAAGGTGTCCTCAGCATGCGGGATCATTAGTTGCACCATGCAAACTCTTAGTTGTGGCACGTGGGATCTAGTTCCCTGACCAGGGATTGAACCTGGGCCCCCTGCATTGGGAGCATGGAGTCTTAGCCACTGGACCACTAGGGAAGTCCCAGAATTTATTTTCAATGGTTTTCAATTTTTTTGCAACCCACAGTAAGAAATATGTTTTACATTGTAACCTAATAAATATAAAAATACATATAACTAAAAAAAGTTTTTGAAACATTACTTACCCTTACTGTGTGCAAATGCATGCTGATATTTTCCTTTTATATATCCTGTTTTTAAGTGTTTGTGTGTAATTGTAGGACAATGTGAATATTTTCATGTTTCTGTATGATTAGGGCTTGTTTTTCTTTTTAAAAAATTAAGACAAAATTCACAAAACTTAGAATTAACCATTAAAAAAACTAACCATTTAAAATTATACAATCTAATGGCATTTAGTACATTCAGAATGTGTACAACAATCACCTACAAAAAATTTTTATTACCCCCCAAAGGGAATCCCAAACCAATGTCATTCCCTATTCTCCCCACCCCTTCTGTCTCTATAAATTTACCTATTCTGGATATTTCATATAAATGGAATCATACAATATGTGACCACTTGTGTCTGGCTTCCTTCGCTCAGCATAATTTTTTTGAGGTTCACACACATTGTGGCATGTCTCAGTATTTCATTCCTTTTTATGGCTGAGTAATATTCCATTGTATATATTTAATATATATCACATTCTGTTTATCCATTTCTCCATTGACATTTGGGTTGTTTCCACCTAAATATATAACAATCTAATTTGAATTGTTAACGAATTAGCTTCAGTAGCATACACAATTCTGCTTCTATAAACCTCTGTCCCCTATTTTATGTTGTTATTGTCACAAATTATATCATTTAACACCATATGCCCATTATCATAGATTTATAATTATTGTTTTATGCATTTGTCTTTTAAATCATATAGGGAAAAAAGACCTAAAAACCAAAAATACCATAATACTGGTTTTTATATTCACCTTTGTTGTTACATTTGTCTGAGTTCTTGATTTCTTCTTGCTTCAAGTTGCAATCTTGTGTCCCTTCATTTCAGCCTGAAGGACTCCCTTTAGCATTCCTTATAGAGCAGATCTGCTAGTGACAAACTCCCTCAGCTTTGTTTACCTGGGAATGTCTAACTTTCTCCTTCATTTTTGAAACATAGTTTTGCCAGATATAGAATTCTTCTTAAACAGTCTTTTTCCTCTCTGAATATGGCGTTCCACTGCTTTCTGGTCTCCATAGTTTCTCATGAGAAATCAGATGTTAATGTTATTGAGGACCTCTTGTATGTGACAAATCTTTCATTTCACAGCTTTCAAGATTCTGTTTTTGTCTTTGTCTTTTGATATCAAGTCCCCGTTCTTTCTTTAACTCTCTCTGTATCTACTGGCAAGTTACTTTATCTCCATTTCCTCATTTATGAAATATAATAATTGTGAGGATTAAATAAAATGATATATGTAAAATACTTAGCACAGAGTCTGGCATATATTAAGTACTCAGTAAATGAAGTTTTTATTATTATAGATTTGTGATTTTGAACCATTTTCTCTAATGTCAAATGCTGCCCAAAAGACAAATGTGGTAAGGACTAAAATGCACTCTTTAGATTTAACAATGAGGCCTTAGGACAACAGATTTAGTAGGGCTGAAGCTCAGTTATAGTACGTTAGGGAATGATTGGGAAGAGAGCGCCTGAAAATAGCCACAGAAACATTTCTCCCCTCCCCTCCTTGCTAAGAAATGTGTAAAGGGGAGGAGAGAGAACCCTAACTCGAACATTTGGGGTTCAGGAAAATCCACAGCCCCCTCAGGGTTGGAGAGACTTGACTTTGGCTTAGGTGGGATTATTATTATTACTATTATTATTATTTTCTTGAAGCAAAGGTTGGTGAATTATTAGCCTTGTACCAGTGGAGGGATATTATTTTTAGAATAACTAGCTGGAAGGAACGGTTGGTAGAGGTGTGAGGGATTTTTTAGGTAGGGAATAGTCTTAAAGTTAAAATCTTCTCATGACCTATATTTTTGTCTTTGTTGTAGGAAAAGAGATCATTGGCTAAAAGAGCTAGGAGGTATAGAAGTGTTTAATCTTCAATATAATTCCTCTGTGAGAAGAGTGGTTAAATTTTGGAACAGATGTTAATGGAAAATATGAGAGAACTGACTTGAGAGAACAGAGAGATTGCTGGAATGTATTGAGAATCATGCTAAAGTTGGAGTCAAGATTTAAGTAACACCAGTTTGGAGTTGTTTTTTGTTAGGAGAGTTGTTGAAATGATAGACTATGTTTTTTGTTTTAGTTGGATGGGATTAAAAATAAAGGTAAGAGGGCTATTGGGAGAGTTAGAGAGGTCAGCAGATAATAGGAGCTTGAAGACAATAGGAGTTAAGCAAATAAGAGAACTGGAAGGCTGGGTGGTAAGCATGTGAGATATTAGAGTATCAGAGATGGGGGCATTCCTAGGTAACTCCGAAGGTTAGGAAATAGTTATTCATATGGATAGTCTAGCTGGTTGTAGGCTGAGTTTGGGGTAACATGAGAGGCCTGATGGTATTAACAGCTAGTAACTATGTCTATAATACCTGTTATAACTAGTATTAATATTTTACTATAGCTAAAAGTGAAATGAGGTGTCTATGATTTAATATGATGTGATTTGATAAGCTGTATTGTGTTCCTCTTTGTCAGTTCATACTAATAGATACAGAAACTACACTGAAGCCTGCTTGAAGTCAAAGACAGAAATGGAGCCAGTTTATTAAAGAGTCTCAAATTATTATGAAGTAAATAGAGGATGGTTTGATTTCCCCAATCCTTGCTTCCAACTGTAGTCTGTCAAATATCTCATTCTCTAAATAGTGGCTATCTTGAAAACATCTTGGCCTCATTCTGTCACCTGAAGATCCCTGCCACTCAAAGGAAACCACAATATCCCAGCCCCTTCCCGGTCTTTGGGGAAATACTCCAAATCTGTCTAACTCTAGTCCTGCTGCTTCCATCTCCTCCCCATGCTGAGATTATTCCTAGGAAATACATTAGGGATGACGGAATTTCATCTCTTCCTTGCTAACAGAAACAAAATGTACCACACCATAAGTGACAGCTTTGCCCATTGAAGGAAGGTCTGACTAGGTCTCTGCTTAGCTTATCTCTCATGCCATCTTGTGGTTAAATAGGTGGCTGCACTGGGAGCCTTTTATTCTGGTCATGCCTGCTACTTTAAGGTTAAGGGCAATTTTATCTGCCTTTTTTTCTGTGGTTTTGGATCTGGATTCCAGGGTTAAGGAGAGAGGCAAACTGAGTCTAGTGTCCTTCACACTGACCAGGTTCAATGGGTTGAAGGCAGGCTCTTTCCCTGTGACTAGATTTCACTTAGATTTCCCACAGGTATTTTAAATTCAACATATTCATAATAGAACTACATCAATCTGCTTCCCCTCACCCTTCTGTATCCCCCTCCTTACCTTCACCCCAGGCTATCCCTCAGTAGCTCCCAGTCTTAAACTCTCTTCTCCTCTGCTCTTTATCACATTGAAAGACTGTTTATCCACTGCTAAATCAGAGCCTAAAGCCATTCTAGATTTCCCCCCCTCCCCTTCATTTCCTTTTTCTGGCTCCCAGTTCCAAATGGCCACTAATCTCCTGTCCATTTCCTACATTCTTCTGCCACTGTTTGAGTTATAGCCTTCAATATTTTTCACTGAAACTATTGCAGTTGTTTGTCTCTATAATGTTTCCCATTTTACAGCCTTGCCCATCTCAGAATTTTCCTTCATATTGCCTCCAGCTTGATTGGTCTGAAACTCAAATTTGAAATCCTCTAATATCGCCGAAGAGCCTACAGGGTAAAGTCCAAGATCCTTGATGTGTACTAAAAGGTACCCTGTGAGTTGGCATTTGTCTGCTTTTAAGCCTCCTCTCTAATCACTCCTCATTTCACACATAACAACTAGTAACACTTACAGTTCCTGGAACACATTGAGTTTTGTCATGCTCTGGGCATTAGTTTATATTGTTTCCTTTTGTTTATGAACAAACATCTGTAGGTCTTATCTTGGGGTAGTTCAGGTCCAGTAGAGGCATCCTGCAAAATTTCCGTGGGGTATGTATCAGTTTGGGCCTGTAAGAAGCAGATGAAGCACTCAATGGGGTAATGGAAGAGAATAGTAGAAGGGTCCCTTGAAGAGAATTTAATAAGGGGAATATTTATCAGCATAACTATCAAAGGATGGTGAAATAAATACCCAAGGACTGGGGCTTCCCTGGTGGTGCAGTGGTTGAGAGTCCGCCTGCCGATGCAGGGGACATGGGCTCGTGCCCCGGTCCGGGAAGATCCCACATGCCGCGGAGCGGCTGGGCCTGTGAGCCACGGCCGCTGGGCCTGCGCGTCCAGAGCCTGTGCTCCGCAACGGGAGAGGCCACAGCGGTGAGAGGCCCGCGTACCGCAAAAAAAAAAAAAAAAAAAAAAAAAAAAAAAAAAAAAAAAAAAAAGAAAAAAAAATACCCAAGGACTAAAAAACAGGTAGAAGCGTTTATCCCCCCTAGACCTAAAGGGGCAAGGGGAAGGAACAGCATTTTGGAGCTGGGAGAGATCTATAACTCTGTGTGAGAGTGCACCCAACAGTTACAACGTCTGAAAGCAGAGGAATGTGGCCACTGCCAAGAAAGAGTGGGATGGGGGGATGTAGAATAAATAGCCCAACTCCTCTCTCCTTCCACCTTTTGTTCTTCTGCTGGTTCTTCTCATCGGCTGATTCCAAACGAAAGCCAAAGTCTAAGGAAGCCAAGGTGAGGCAGTCCGTAGAGGTTATCCTCCCAGGGTAGGGCAGAGAATGGTAAAGGATCAGGAGAACCTAACAGAGAACAATCCGCTCAGCGGGGAGAGCTGTCTGCTAGTGTTCTGTGAGAGGAATGGGGCAAGAGGGCTAGGGATGTCACCTTTCATTTTGAAAATGTTCAATTAATCTCCTGTTTTCAGATGGCAGCTAATCTCTTAGCTTTGATCGGTATCCCCAAGTCTTAGGCTGGGGAGGAGGTCTAGGAAACGGTTTTGTTAAAATATAGACTTTCAACCATTTCTCCTGTTTTCAGCTCGACTCCATGCTTTGCCTTCAAATGTACCTGCAGCCTCTAATTCCTGAAACCTTCTGGGATTTGCAATACAAATCAGCTTACTTCTCATTAGCTTCCTTCCCCCTGCAGGTTCGGTGTCTGACATCCCCTGTCCACTACATCAGTTTTCGCTAAAACATTTCACTAAAAACATTATTTTTACTATCCTGGTCAGGAAACAAATCTGCCTTCTGCTTTAGAGGGAGACATCATTTCTGTCTTTCTAAACTGTTTTCCACACAAATATCCTTGAAAAAATAGTCTGGAGCAAAAGCTGTCAATGCTTCTTTACAACACATGCAGAAATACAGGAGACCACTGAAAATTGTCTCCCAACAGTAAGGAAGAAAGAGAGAGTCAATTCATGGATTGGCCCTTTTAACAAAAGGAATGATTTTCTAAATTTCTGGTTGGTGGAGACTCTGTATCCCTGACTTCAGAAACAGACAGTGATAAAGTATGCATTATATTCTAACTCCTTTTCAGGCAGTCTGTTTCATGAAGCAGAATTTAAGTGCTTTTTTTCCATCAAAGTTCTATCTGTCTCATAGTAAGTATGATGTCTCTCAGACTCCAGCATTGACATACCTATCAGTCTTAGTTTTTGGTATGGATGAGTTTTGGTCTTTTTTGGGGTCATTTAATAGGCATTTATTTATTTATTTGTTTAGGCTGCGCTGTGCAGCTTGCAGGATCCTATTTCCCCAACCAGGGATTGAACCCAGGGCCCTGGCAGTGAGAGCGCTGAGCCATAACCACTGGACTGCCAGGGAATTCTCCCATAGGTATTTTAAATAGGAAGTTGGGAAAGGCTTTGTAGAAAGAATGTGTAAAGGTTAGCAAAACCTTTTCTCTTTCTTTGTGACCTTGGGTTAACTTTCTAATTATGTTTCTCTGGAATCCTGATAAAGTAGAACGTCAGCTGTCTAATTAGCAATATTGTTTATGGTAAAAATGACCCTGATTGGGGTAATTTTGCTAGGCCAGGAAGGTTCCTGGTGTGAAGCCAAAACTTTGGGCTTTCCTAAATAACTCAGTATATCTTTTGGGGGTATCTGGAAGCTATGCTTATGAATGTTAGTTCCTATCTGGGACATGGGCCTTCTAACCCAGGATGACTATTGCACATGTCCGTGTGGGTCTCATACTCTTCCTCTTGAGCTGTTATTTGGGGGAAGACAAGCACCTGGGCTGGTGGATTGCTTTGAGTACTCCTACATAAGGAGAATGCCTGATACAGCCCTGCTCGCTTGCTGTCCTTGCATCCTTTTGGCTCCAAGTGTGACCTGTTCTGGTCTTGTGAGACTAAATATCTTTTTTTTTTTTTTTTTTTTTAACATCTTTATTGGAGTATAATTGCTTTACAATGGTGTTAGTTTCTGCTTTATAACAAAGTGAATCAATTATACATATACATATGTTCCCATGTCTCCTCCCTCTTGCGTCTCCCTCCTTCCCACCCTCCCCATCCCACCCATCCAGGTGATCACAAAGCACTGAGCTGATCTCCCTGTGCTATGC
>RJWK010050182.1:0-16361 GCA_004363435.1 Platanista minor | reverse complement strand
CTCGGAGCCCCGGCCCCCGGTCACGTAGACCTTGCAGCCGATGGCCGAGGCGCTGAACTCCTTGCGGGGGCTGGGCAGGTCCGCCTTGGGGATGATCTCCTTGGCCTTGTGGTCCACCTGGTAGATCTTGTCACACATGAAGGTCTGGCCCCCGAGGATGAGCAGCGTGTGTCCGGCCCTGCGCGGCCGGGCACAGGGGCTGGTGACCACGCCGTCGTTCTGTAGGATGCGGGCCTTGCAGCGCAGCGCCTCGTCCACGATGAGCCGCGTGCACTCGTCGGCCATGAGCAGGGCCTCGCCCGACACGGCCTCCTTCAGGCAGTCGGACGGCAGCAGGGCCAGCCGCACGCCGCGCAGCAGCTCGGGCAGGTGGACCTTGCGCCGCTCCAGGTCGTGCCTGACCCACTGCAGGATGGCCTCGAAGACCACGCGCTCGTCCTCCGCCTCCAGCTCGTCACTCGAGATGAGGTCCAGCAGGGTGTCCTTGGACAGGCTGTTGAAGTCCTCGCTCTGCCGCACGGCCTCGAAGTGCACCAGGCACATGCGCCACGAGAACTCGTAGAGCCGGCGGCACTGGTGGGCGTCCGACAGCAGCATCATGCCCAGGCAGTTGGATGGGAACAGGTTCTTCTCCAGGAACTCGGCGGCCGCGTCGCGCACGTCGTGGAACTGCAGCATGTCGCCCGCCTCGAGCAGCGACTCTGCGTTCTCCTCGTTGATGACGATGCGGGACGAGTAGGCAAAGTCCAGCAGCAGCTCCAGCACCTCGGGGTGCAGGTTGTCCTGGAAGTTGACCGTGTCGTCGCGGCTCTCCCGCAGGCCGTGGCTGAACATGGCCTCGAAGTAGCGGCTGGAGGCGGCCAGCACGGCGCGGTGGCAGGGGAAGGCGCGGTCGCCGGCCCAGAGCGTGACGTCCGTGAACATGCGGTGCTTGCGCAGCGTGTTGAGGTGCGCCAGCACGCAGTCGGGGTGCGAGGCCTTGTGGAACAGCGTGATGTTCAAGGAGCCCGTGCTGCTCCGCGATTTGCGGGTCTCGTGGACGCTGACCGACATGCTGAGCCAACCTGCCGGGGGGGGGGGGGGGGGGGGGGACAAGGCCACAGGTGAGAGGGGCCAGGGCCTGGCGCCCCCGCAGCTCCCCGCTCAGCCCCCAAGCCTGGCCGGCCCCCGCCCCCTCCACCCCGGCTCTCTGCCAAACCCGGCCCAAGCCCCACCTCTCAATCTGCCAGCCAAGGACGACTCAGAGATGGTAGAGCCTGGGGCTCAGACCAACCGCTTTTGCGCCGCCTCTGGGTACGAGCCTCCCTGGGTGACCTCGAGCTGCGGCTGCCTCCCGTGGTTGCCAGAACGTGCGACAGTGGCCCCAGCCTGGTTAAGAAGACAGCAGGGCAGCGCTAAGGAGCGTGTGCTCTGGACGCATTCCACCGTCTGGGGCTGCTACTGTGTGGCCCCATTCTGCAGCCAGGGAAGCCAAGGCTCAGAGACGCAAAGTGGCTGCCTCACGCGCCGCGGCCAGAATTCCCTCGTGGGCTGTCTGGTTCCAGCCCACTCTCTACCCCCCATTGGCCCAAGGAGACTGGGATTCCTGCAGGGAGACTTTTGAAAGCCGTTCCCAAGGAGCCACCGACCCCAAGCAGAGCCTTACGCCCCCCTCTGCTCCCAGCGCGCCCTGTCCTGAGCTGGGCTCCAAGCAGCCCTGGCCACGCCCCTCACACCCTTGGAAACTTGCCCTTGGAAAGTTCCCCAAGAACTGCTGTCACAGCCCAGGCGCTCAGCATAGACACATTCTGCAAATCCAGGGCTCTCCAGAGGCCTCTGGACCCAGCTGCAATAAGCAAGGTGTGGAGGTGAGGCCAGCTAGCCTGTGGCTCACCCTCTGGACACCTGCTTGATTCCGAGGTCCCAAGGGGAAGCCAAGACAAAGTCCTGAGTGACAGCGGGACGGTGAAGCAATCCAGATTTGCCTCAACCAAAGCAGCAGGAAAACCCGCAGCCATCGGAGCCCCCCTGGTCCCGACAGGCGACTCCAGGCTCCCGGGCCACAGCGAACGCTCCACCTGCCCCCTCATCTGGCGTCCTCTGCCGGGCCAGGGAATTGGGGCTCAGGGTGTGGGTCCCCAGAGCAGACAGACACAGGCTCGTCGCCCGCTGGAACGTGCGGATTCCAAAGCGCTTGAATTAAAGTCTGGCCGATGGCATGACCCAAGACCCCACTGTGGTACTATGGAAATGAGGCTCAGCCAGACGGCAGGCAAAGATCCTAGGCCTCAAGAGAAAGTGGCCAAAAAGCAAACTGCATTCAGACTCCTGACCCCAAAAGCCTGGGCTTCCTTATTTTCAGAAGTGTAAACTCCCCCCACTCCCCGCTCCAAATCACTTTTGTACTTAAGTAATAATCTGGTAAAGGAAGGCTGCCATCTCATGCTTCACTGGATTGTAAATTACTGTCCAAGTGCACTGCTCTCTCCCTTTGCTCACTCCTCTCCTGGCAAAGAGCCAGGGAAGCCACTGAGTGACGTGATCAGAGCTGCCCGGGCAAGGCCCCTGCTCCCGGGCTGGGGCAGGAAAGACACAGGGGCTGGGCCTGGCCTTGCTGCTCTGGCCCCCGAGCTCCCCGCGCACTGCGGGCTGATGACCCGTCAGGGTCCCTGCAGTGCAAACCTGCCACCACGGAGCACTGAGCTCCAGGTGAGAGGTTCGCCTGAGGGTGGTGTGTGTACCCGTGTGCAGCCCACAGGGGCGGGAGAGTGCTGGACCCGACGTCCAGGCTGTACACGGTGGTCCCCACTCTACCACCTGCCCTGGGGCACCTCTCCCCTCCTCTGCAACTTAGTTTTCTCTATTGGTAAGACAAAGTCCCTGCTCTGCTCGGGCATCTGAGAGTCCCTCACTTGTTGGCAATTATTTACAGAGCTTGACCCCTGAGCCTGGCCCTGGGGCCAGGCGTTGCAGAGATGAGAGACTGCGCTGACCTGGCCACAGAGGCTTCCTGGGAAGCCCCCCTGACCCCCCAGGCCTGAGTTGCCCAACCTGAATTCCAGCCTTGCAGCACGGCTCCCCAAATCTCACGTGACTGCTAAATCCTCATTCCGGCTTCTGCCTCCTTGATCACCGGGCACTTTCCCAAATGTGGCCATCCACCTGGTGACTGTCCATCTGGCTCCCGTGTGTCTGGGCTGTTGGAGGGACATGGCCTTTAATCTGTGTGCCACCTGGGGGACTGGCTCTGAGGACTCCAATTCAGGGCCCTGATGCTGACTGAGGCTTGACCTCGGTTCCTGCTGCTCCACAGGCCCCACCTGCTCTGGGTCCCTGAGCACCTCACTGCCCTCACCCTGTGCCCCACCCCAGCCAGGAAACCAGGCTGCTTCTGAGCTCCACGTGAACGTAGCCTTGAATGCTGGGGCTTGGACACCCATGCGTGGTGCCCAACTCCTCCTGGACTCACTTTACAGACAGCCCTGGGTTGGAATGCCAGCTCTCTGCCGTGCAAACAGGACGTCACTAGTAGCTGCTCCTGGGGGGCGGTGGGCTCAGAGGCTGCCCACAGGGCCTGGCCCTGGGGCTAGCCAGAGAGTGGACAGCCCTGCTTTCCTCCCACAGTCACATGTGGACACACACTCTCAGCCCGTCAGGCGAAGGCCCTCTTGGGTTTTCTGGCCCTGTGTGGCACGCTTCCCTCCCTCCCGGGCCCAGGTCCATGCTGAGGCAGCCGGCACTGAGGCTGGGCCCCCCTTCACTCTCGGGGGCTGTTAACAGGGCCGCCCTGGGAGGGATCCAGGTGGAGACTCCCTTAGGAGGGCGTTAAGGGCAGGACGAAGCAGGACTCAAAGACTGAGAAGGTGCCAAAAAGCAGGGCAGACCCCAACAGAGCAGCCACGTTTGCCCTGAGGATGAGGTCAAGTGGTGACCTCTCCAAGGGCAGCGCTGAGTGGGCAGCCCGGGGCCCCTGAGCTGACTCTGTCTCGCTCAGCACCAGGATGCCTGCCCCCTGACGCCAACTCGCGCCCCGGCTGAGAGCCCACAACGTACGGACACACCCAAGCGGGTTCCCACCCCCAGACGGCTGCCGGCCCAGGATCCTCTGAGCAGAGCCGAGAGCAGCAGCACCTGCCAGGAGGGCCGCCTCCCCTGTCTGTCCCGCCTCCTCCCAGGAGGCGCCCGGGCCTGACTGAGCCAGTCTTCCAGAGACAGCCCCGAAACACCAGAATTCTGGGGCTGGGGCGGGGGGCGGGGGGGTCAGTGGAGAGTCTCACTGGCCCCAGTTTACAGACAAGGAGGCTGAGGCCCAGACACAGGGAGGGGGCTGCAGAGACTGCGGATCGAGTCTCCAGCCAGGCCCACGGGTGCCCAGGGCTGCCCTTCCGCTCCAGGCCGGCAGTGTGGGAGGACAGGCCTGAAAGCCGGGGGGTGGGGGGGCCTGGATGCTGTGTGCCCCACCTCAGGCTCCTCACCTCCACCAGAAAATACCCAGAAGCCAAAGCGTTACCTCAGCCGTAACATGTCCAAGCATTTCCCCCAGACCTGCTCCTCCCCCCCGTCTGGGAAACGCCACCAACACGCTCCTTGGTGCTCACATCCCATCATCCCCACAACCAGGCCACCACGTGTCCTGTGGCCACGCCTCCTCCACGAGCCCTGGGCCTGACGCTCCCCCCAACCCCTGTCTCTCCCCTGGACTCACAGAAACGCCCCTCGCCAGCCTCCGCTTCTGCTCGTGCCCTCCAGGGTCTGAATTCATCCAGAGACCAGAGTTGCCTTTTAAACAGCATCACCTGGATCACACCATGCCCAACTCAAAACTCTCCAGGGCCGTCCCAGCACCCTCAGTAAAATCCCAGGTCCCTCCTGTGGCCTCCAGGTCTCCACTGGCTACCCCTGTGCCCTCACATCCTGCCACGTCCCAAAGAGCTGCCCCTCAGGCTGTGCCGGACTTGTCACTGGCCTCAGGACCTTTTCACGTGCTGTTCTGCCTGGAATGCACCCCTGCCCACCCCATTTTTCCTGAGTGGCTCACTCTCACGCCTCCTGAGAGCGGCCACCTTGTTGAGGTCACCCCCTCCCACACCTCCCCTACTCTCCCTTCGCAGCACCCACACAACTTAGCATCATGTGCTTATCTGCCTCCTGCATCTCTGGCCCCTGAAGGCAGGGACCGTGTGTGGTGCTGATGGGACCCCCGCACAGAGTGACCACTTGACTGGACTAAATGACGAAGCTGAGACGCATACGGTGCATAAAGCTCACCTCACTAACATCCACTGCGGTGCTCGCCCAGCTGCCCTCCAGGCCCAGCGAAGATGCAGGCTGAGACGGCTGTGGGTGCTGGCGAGGTAGGTGTGACGATGGGCAGGCATGGTGGACACGCAAGCCAGCACGGCCCCCCTCCTGCTTGCCCCAAAAGCCAGCTGTTCTCAGGAACCACCCTCTTCCACTCCAGGCTGTTTAGACATGGGATCCAAGGCAGGGCACCGGGCTGGTCAAAGTGGTGCATCCCTGGGCTCCGACATCCTCCCAGCCACTGTGATGGGCCCATACTCAGGATGGGCCCAGGAGACTCTGACGGGCCCCACACCCAGGAATGGGCCCAGGAGACTCTGACGGGCCCCACACCCAGGATGGGCCCAGGAGACCCTGACGGGCCCCACACCCAGGATGGGCCCAGCAGACTCTGACGGGCCCCACACCCAGGATGGGCCCAGGAGACCCTGACGGGCCCCACACCCAGGCTGGGCCCAGGAGACTCCAGTCTACGATGTTTACTCAGCTGCAGTGGGTGAGGCCGGCTCTGTTCCTGGGGCTGCTGACAGACTGAACCAAGGCTGGGAGCCGAAGTGCCGCCCGAGGTGGGAACTGCACAGAGGAGGAGAGCGGGGCCCTCGTGCCTGCTGACCTGAGCCAGTTCGCCCCCTTCCTTTCTGTCACTTGCCACCAGGAGTCCCAACTAGTAAAAGGATCACTGGGACGTTGGGTTCCTGAATCAGGGATCAGGACTGCTGGCCTTAGTAAGGGGTCTTAGCTATGCGAGTCCTGCCACCCTTTCCACCTCCAGGGGAGGCCACCCTAGACACCAAGAACGGGTTTCATGAGGTGATTTCCAGTGTTCAGTACCAGTTACACACCCAGCCCTATGCAGGGGCTGGGGGATCCAAAGAGAGTATAAGACAAAAGGTTCCCAGTGGCAGGAAGGGTGAGCACCAAAAGTGTGTGTGCAGAGTCAGGTCTGTCCAGACTCTTGGAAGCCTGTCTCCATGGCCCCCTGCCTTTGGGGGCCCCCAAAAATCAGACACTCTCAAGCTGTACGTTATCTCAGGACTATTTTGATGACCTAAGCGTCATCCCAGGTTTTGATGGATTTAAGGCACATAAATTAACTGCATGACACTGCCATGCTCCTGACGAGCAATTTATCATCCTGCTGAGAGGTACTGATCCACCTCCGACAATAGCTCCACTTCCCCGACTGCAGTCCTTACCTACAGGAAAGAGGTTATAACGCACCAGATAGGGCTTCCCTGGTGGCGCAGTAGTTGAGCGTCCGCCTGCTGATGCAGGGGACACGGGTTCGTGTCCCGATCCGGGAAGATCCCACATGCTGCGGAGCAGCTGGGCCCGTGAGCCATAGCCGCTGAGCCTGTGCGTCCGGAGCCTGTGCTCCGCCACGGGAGAGGCCACAGCGGTGAGAGGCCCGCGTACCGCAAAAAAAAAAAAAAAAAAAAAAAACGCACCAGATAGAAGGGATGAGATCAAGATGGCAGAGGAAGAGGATGGGGAGCTCACCTGCTCCCACAAAAACATTAAAAATACACCTACAAGTGGAACGATGCGCACAGAACACCTACTGAATGCTGGCAGAAGGCCTCAGACTTCTGAAAGGGCAAGAAAACCTCCATGTAACTGTGTAGGACAAAAGGAAAAAGGAAAAGAAAGAAATCGGGATGGGGCTTGCACCCCAGGGAGGGAGCTGTGAAGGAGGAAAGATTTCTGCACCTTGGGAAGTCTCCTCACCGGCAGGGAGATGAGCCTGGACGGAGGGGGAGCTTCAGAGCCTCGGAGGAGAGTGCAGCAACTGGTCTGCGGGAGGCAAAACGGAGAGTAACCTGCAGAGGAGGTCGGCACCACCACCCTGCGCTCCCCAGCCTGAGACTCTCATCTTTCGGTGTGGGTGGGGGCTCGGTGCTAAAGCTCAGGCTTCGGAGGTCGACCCAGGGAGAGGACCAGGGATGGCTGCATGGAGACAGCTTGAAGAGGCTGGAGTGTGGCCACTGTGGGGGTACTTGGAAGAAGCCTGGGCCTGCCAGAGAGGCAAGGTGCCATTATGGGGAGGGGGCATGAGGAGAGGAGTTGGACCACCAGAAGAGCTTCTTTCCCTCTGAGTGCTCCCAGGCAACAGAATACCGCCTACCAGAGTTCCAGGGGTGGGCGTGAGTCGCTGCTATGAGACACGCAAGCGGGTGCCAAGCGCTGCCCCTGCCATCCCGGGAGTGCACAAGGGCCACTGCACCTGCACACCCCATATGAAGGGGACAACAGCCAGCACACGCTGAAGAAAGAGACAGCAAGCAACCAAACTAAAGGAAGACCCTCTCTTCCGGAAAACTTGGGGTAGAAGGACTTGAGCCTACCTCCTCTCATGAAAACACCAAAATCACAACTAACTGCTTAACAGCCATCAATAAAACACACAGGGACCTACCAAAGACATTTTAGACTCAGACAAAGAAGGAGCCACAACAAGATGGTAGAAGGGAGGCTTTCACGACATAATCAAATCGCATACCAACCAGGTGGGTGACCCACAAATTTGAAAATATATCATAGAGGCTCTCCCACAGGAGTGAGAGTCCTGAGCCCCATGTCAGGTTCCCCAGCCTGAGGGTCTGATATCGGGAGGAGGAACCCCCAGAGCACTTGGCTTTGAAGGCCAGTGGGGCTTGAGTGCAGGAATACCACAGGACTGGGGTAAACAGGGACTCCACTCTTAGAGGGCGCGCACAATATTTCATGTACACTGGGACCCAGCCCAAAGCAGTAACTCCATAGAAGCCAAGGCTGGACCTACCTATGAGTCTTGGAGAGTGTCCTGGGGAGGCAGGGGTAGGCTGTGGCTGACTGAGGAGGGAGCAAGGACACTGGTGGCAGAGGCCCCAGAGAACACTGATGAGCATTACCTCTCCTGGAGGTCACTATTTTGGCATCAAGACCTGGCCCTACCAAACAGCCTGCAGGCTCCAGTGCTGGAATGCCTCAGGCCAAACAAACAGCAGGACAGGAACAGCCCCACCCATCAGCAGACAGGCTGCCTAAAGCCATACGGAGCTCACAGCCACCTCTAACCACACCACTTGACACGGCCCTGCCAACTACAGGGGCAAGACCCAGCTGAACCCACCAGTGGGCAGGCACCAGTCCCTCCCACCAGGAAGACTGCACAAACACCAGGACCAACTTCACCCACCAAGGGGCAGACACCAGAAGCAAGAAGAGCTATGATCCTGCAGCCAGCAGAAAGGAAACCACAAAGAGAAAGTTAGACAAAATGAGATGGTAGATAGATACGTTCCAGACGAAGGAACAAGACAAAAACTCACAAGAACAACTAAATGAAGTGGAGACAGGCAAACTACCTGAAAAAGAATTTAGAGTAATGATAGTAAGGATGATCCAAGATCTTGGAAAAAGAATGGAGGCACGGATTGAGACGATACAAGAGATGATTAACAAAAAGCTAGAAGATTTAAAGAACAAAGAGATGAACAATACAATAACTGGAATGAAAAATACACTAGAGGAATCAATAGCAGAATAACTGAGGCAGAAGAATGAATAACTGACTGAAAGACAGAGTGGTGGAAATCACAGCTGTGGAACAGAATTTAAAAAATGAAAATAAATAACGTCAGTCTCAGAGACCTCTGGAACACTATTAAACACACAAACATTTGCATTATAGGAGTCCCAGAAGGAAAAGAGAGAAAGGACGTGAGAAAATATTTGAAGAGATAATAGCTGAAAACTTCCCTAACATGAGAAAGGAAACACTCAGTCAAATCCAGGAAGCACAGAGTCCCATACAAGATAAACCCTATGAGGAGTATGATGAGACACATATTAACCAAACTGACAAAAATGAAAGACAAAGAAAGAATATTAAAAGCCATAAGGGAAAAGAAACAACATACTAGGGAATCCCCATAGGGTTTTCAGCTGATTTTTCAGCAGAAATTCTGCAAGCCTGAAGGGAGTGCCACTATATATTTAAACTGATGAAAGGGAAAAATCTACAACCAAGAATACTCTATCCAGCAAGGCTCTCATTCATATTTGACGGAGAAATCAAAAGCTTTACAGACAACCAAAAGCTAAGAGAGTTCAGCACTACCAAACCAGCTTTAAAACAAATCCTAAAGAAACTTCTCTAAGCAGAAAAGAAACGGCCACAACTACAATAGAATCAAGAAAATTATGAATGGGAAAGCTCACCAGTAAAGGTAAACATCTACACACAAATATAATATCAAAGCCAGCAATCGTGAGAAAATAAGTATACAAATGCAGGATACTGTAAATGCATTGGAAATTAAGAGACCAGCAATTTAAAACAATCTCGTATACATATAGACTGCTATAACAAAACCTCATGGGAACCACAAATCAAAAATCTACAATAGAAACACACATAAGAAAAAAAAAGCAATCCAAATACAACACTAAAGATAGACATCAAATCATAAGAGAACAAAAGAGGAAGGGAAGAAAAAAGACCTTCAAAAACAAACCCAAAACAATTAACAAAATGGCAATAAGAACATACATATTGATAATTACCTTAAATGTAAATGGATTAAATGCTCCAACCAAAAGACACAGACTGGCTGAATGGATACAAAAACAATACCCATATTTATGCTGTCTACAAGAGGCACACTTCAGATCTAGGAACATGTACAAAGTGAGGGGATGGAAAAAGATATTCCATGCAAGTGGAAATCAAAAGAAAGCTGGAGTAGCAATACTCGTATCAGACAAAATAGACTTTAAAATAAAGACTGTTACAAGAGACAAGGAAGGTCACTACATAATGATCAAGGGATCAATCCAAGAAGAAGATATAACAATTGTAAATATATATGTATACAACATAGAAGCACCTCAATATATAAGGCAAATACTAACAGCCATAAAAGGAGAAATCGACAGTAGCACAATAACAGTGGAAGACTTTAATACCCCACTTTCTTCATTGGACAGATCATCCAGACAGAAAATCAAGAAGGAAACACACAGACCTTAAATGACACATTAGACCAGACAGACTTAACTGATATTTATAGAATGTTGCATCCAAAAGCAACAGAATACACTTTCTTCTCAAGTGCACATGGTACATTCTCCAGGAGAGATCACATCTTGGGTCACAAATTAAGCCTTGGTAAACTTAAGAAAATCAAAATCATATCAAGCATCTTTTCTGACCACAACACTATGAGATTAGAAGTCAATTACAGGAAAAAAACTGCAAAAAACACAAACACGTGGAGGCTAAACAATATCTTACTAATCAACCAATGGATCACAGAAGAAATCAAGAGGAAATCAAAAAATACCTAGAGACAAATGACAATGAAAGCATGATGATCCAAACCCTATGGGATGCGGCTAACAGTTCTAAGAAGTTTATAGCAATACAATCTCACCTCAGGAAACAAAAAAAATCTCAAATAAACAACCTAAACTTACACCCAAAGCAACTAGAGAAAGATGAAACAAAACCCAAAGCTGGAAACAAAGAAATGATCAGAGCAAAAATACACTTGATCTTAGCCAAAAGGCCAAGAAGCAACAGAAACCAGAAATAAATGAAATAGAAAACAATAGAAAAGATCAATGAAGCAAAAAGCTGGTTCCTTCAAAAGATAAACAAAATTGATAAACCTACAGCCTGACTCTTTGAGAACAAAAGGGAGAGGGCTCAAATCAATAAAATTAGAAATGAAAAAGGAGAACTTACAATGGACACCACAGAAATATCTGCTCACCCGCCGGGGCGGGCGGAGCTGGGAGCTGAGGCTCGGGCTTCATTCGGATCCCAGGGAGAGGACTAGCAGCGTTAACACAGCCTGAAGGCGTTGGTGCACCACGGCTAGCCGGGAGGGAGTCTGGGGAAAAGTCTGGACCTGCCGAAGAGGCAAGAGACTTTTCCTTCCCTCTTTGTTTCCTGGCGCCCGAGGAGAGGGGATTAAGAGCGCTGCTTAAAGGAGCTCCAGAGACGGGCACGAGCCGCAGCTAAAAGCGCGGACCCCAGAGACAGGCATGAGACGCTACGGCGGTTGATGCAGCCACCAAGAAGCCTGTGTGCGAGCACAGGTCACTCTCCACACCTCCCCTCCCGGAGCCTGTGCAGCCCGTCAACACCAGGGTCCCGTGATCCAGGGACGGCTTCCCCGGGAGAACGCACGGCATGCTGCAGGCTGGTGCAACGTCCTGCTGGCCTCTGCCGCCGCAGGCTCGCCCCGCATCCGTGCCCCTCCCTCCCCCCGGCCTGAGTGAGCCAGAGCCCCCGAGTCAGCGGCTCCTTTAACCCCGTCCTGTCGGAGCGAAGAAAAGATGCCCTCTAGCGACCTACACGCAGACGCGGGGCCAAATCCAAAGCTGAGCACCGGGAGCTGTGCGAACAAAGAAGAGAAAGGGAAGTCTCTCCCAGCAGCCTCAAGAGCAGCGGATTAAATCCCCACAATCAACTTGATGTACCCTGCATCTGCGGAATACATGAATAGACGGCAAATCATCCCAAATTGAGGAGGTGGACTTTGAGAGCAAGATTTACTATTTTTTTCCCCTTTTCGTCTTTTTGTGAGTGTGTATGTGTATTCTTCTGTCTGAGATTTTGTCTGTATAGCTTTGCTTTCACCATTTGTCCTAGGGTTCTGTCCGTTCCTTTTTTTTTTTTTTTACTTAAAAAAAATTTTTTTTTTCTTAATAATTATTTGTTACTTTAATAACTTTATCTTACTTTCATTTTACTTTATCCTCTCCCTCTCCCCCCCACTTCCTACTTTTTCTCCCTTTCATTCTGAACCGTGTGGATGAAAGGCTCTTGGTGCTGCAGCCAGGAGTCAGTGCTGTGCCTCTGAGGTGGGAGAGCCAGCTTCACGACACTGGACCACAAGAGACCTCCCAGCTCCACATAGTATCAACTGGTGAAAATCTCGCAGAGATCTCCATCTCAACACCAACACCCAGCTTCACTCAACGACCAGCAAGTTACAGTGCTGAACACCCGATGCCAAACAACTAGCAAGACAGGAACACAACCCCACCCATTAGCAGAGAGGCTGCCTAAAATCATAAGAAGGCCACAGACACCCCAAAACACACCACCAGACGTGGACCTGCCCACCAGAAAGAGAAGATCCAGCCTCATCCACCAGAACACAGGCACTAGTTCCCTCCACCAGGAAGCCTACACAACCCACTGAAACAACTTTAGCCACTGGTGACAGACACCAAAAACAACAGGAACTATGAACCTGCAGCCTGCAAAAAGGAGACCTCAAACAGAGTAAGATAAGCAAAATGAGAAGACAGAAAAACACACAGGCGATGAAGGAGCAAGGCAAAAACACTCCAGACCTAACAAATGAAGAGGAAATAGGCAGTCTACCTGAAAAAGAATTCAGAATAATGATAGTAAGGATAATCCAAAATCTTGTAAAAAGAATAGAGAAAATGCAAGAAACATTTAACAAGGACCTAGAAGAACTAAAGAGGAAACAAGCAACAATGAACAACACAAAAAATGAAATTTAAAATACTCTAGAAGGGATCAATAGCAGAATAACTGAGGCAGAAGAACGGATAAGTGACCTGGAAGATGAAACAGTGGAAATAACTACTGCAGAGCAGAATAAAGAAAAAAGAATGAAAAGAACTGAGGACAGTCTCAGAGACCTCTAGGACAACATTAAACGCACCAACATTCGAATTATAGGGGTTCCAGAAGAAGAGAAAAAGAAAGGGACTGAGAAAATATTTGAAGAGATTATAGTTGAAAACTTCCCTACTATGGGAAAGGAAATAGTTAATCAAGTCCAGGAAGCACAGAGAGTCCCATACAGGAAAAATCCAAGGAGAAACAGGCCAAGGCACATATTAATCAAACTGTCAAAAATTAAATACAAAGAAAACATATTAAAAGCAGCAAGGGAAAAACAACAAATAACACAAGGGAATCCCCATAAGGTTAACAGCTGATCTTTCAGCAGAAACTCTGCAGCCAAAAGGGAGTGGCAGGACATATTTAAAGTGATGAAGGAGAAAAACCTACAACCAAGATTACTCTACACAGCAAGGATCTCATTCAGATTTGATGGAGAAATTAAAACGTTTACAAACAAGCAAAAGCTGAGAGAGTTCAGCACCACCAAACCAGCTTTACAACAAATACTAAAGGAACTTCTCTAGGCAAGAAACACAAGAGAAGGAAAAGACCTACAATAACAAACCAAAGACAATTAAGAAAATGGGAAGAGGAACATACATATCGATAATCACCTTAAATGTAAACGGATTAAATGCTCCCACCAAAAGACACAGACTTGCTGAATGGATACAAAAATAAGACCCAAATATATGCTGTCTACAAGAGACCCACTTCTGACCTAGAGACACATACAGACTGTAAGTGAGGGGATGGAAAAAGATATTCCATGCAAATGGAAACCAAAAGAAAGCTGGAGTAGCAATTCTCATATCAGACAAAATAGACTTTAAAATAAAGACTATAACAAGAGTCAAAGAAGAACACTATATAATGACCAAGGGATCGACCCAAGAAGAAGATATAACAATTGTAAATATTTATGCACCCAACATAGGAGCACCTCAATACATAAGGCAAATACTGGCCAACCATAAAATGGGAAATCGACAGTAACACATTCATAGTAGAGGACTTCAACAGCCCACTTTCACCAATGAACAGATCATCCAGAATGAAAATAAGGAAACACAAGCTTTAAATGATACATTAAACAAGATGGACTTAATTGATATTTATAGGACATTCCATCAAAAACAACAGAATACACATTTTTCTCAAGGGCTCATGGAGCCTTCTCAAGGATAGATCATATCTTGAGTCACAAATCAAGCCTTGGTAAATTTAAGAAAACTGAAATTGTATCAAGTATCTTTTCTGACCACAATGCTATGAGACTAGATATCAATTACAGGACTTTCACTGTAAAAAATATAAACACATGGAGGCTAAACAATACATTACTTAATAATGAAGTGATCACTGAAGAAATCAAAGAAGAAATCAAAAAATACATAGAAACAAATGACAATGCAGACAAAATGACTCAAAACCTATGGGATGCAGCAAAAGCAGTTCTAAGAGGGAAGTTTATAGCAATACAATCCTACCTTAAGAAACAGGAAACATCTCGAATAAACAACCTAACCTTGCATCTAAAGGAATAAGAAAAAGAAGGACAAAAAAACCCCAAAGTTAGCAGAAGGAAAGAAATCATAGATCAGATCAGAAATAAATGAAAAAGAAATGAAGGAAATGATAGCAAAGATCAATAAAAGTAAAAGCTGGTTCTTTGAGAAGATACACAAAATTGATAAACCATTAGCCAGACCTATCAAGAAAAAAGAGAGAAGACTCAAATCAATAGAATTAGAAATGAAAAAGGACAGGTAAAAACTGACACTGCAGAAATACAAAAGATCATGAGAGATTACTACAAGCAACCCTATGCCATTAAAATGGACAACCTGGAAGAAATGGACACACACTTAGAAAGGCACAACCTGCCAAGACTGAATCAGGAAGAAACAGAAAATATGAACAGACCAATCAAAAGCACTGAAGTTGAAACTGTGATTAAAAATCTTCCAACAAACAAAAGCCCAGGATCAGATGGCTTCACAGGCGAATCGTATCAAACATTTAGAGAAGAGCTAACACCTATCCTTCTCAAACTCTTCCAAAATATAGCAGAGGGAGGAACACTCTCAAACTCATTTTACGAGGCCACTATCACCCTGATACCAAAAACAGACAAGGATGTCACAAAGAAAGAAAACTACAGGCCAATATCACTGATGAACATAGATGCAAAAATCCTCAACTAAATACCAGCAAACAGAATCCAACAGCACATTAAAAGGATCATACACCATGATCAAGTGGGGTTTATTCCAGGAAAGCAAGTATTCTTCAATATAGGCAAATCAATCAACGTGATACTCCATATTAACAAACTGAAGGAGAAAAACCATAGGATCGTCTCAATAGATGCAGAGAAAGCTTTCGAAAGAATTCAACACCCATTTTTGATAAAACCCCTGCAGAAAGTAGGCACAGAGGGAACTTTCCTCAACTAAACATAATAAAAGCCATATATGACAAACCCACAGCCAACATCGTCCTCAATGGTGAAAAACTAAAACCATTTCCACTAAGATCAGGAACAAGACAAGGCTGCCCACTCTCACCACTCTTATTCAACATAGTTTTGGAAGTTTTAGTCACAGCAATCACAGAAGAAAAGGAAATAAAAGGAATCCAAATCGGAAAGGAAGAATTAAAGCTGTCACTGTTTGCAGATGACATGATACTATACATAGAGAATCCTAAAGATGCTACCAGAAAACTACTAGAGCTAATCAATGAATTTTGTAAAGTAGCGGGATACAAAATTAATGCACAGAAATCTCTGGCATTCCTATACACTAATGATGAAAACTCTGAAAGCGAAATTAAGAAAACACTCCCATTTACCAATGCAACAAAAAGAATAAAATATCTAGGAATAAACCTACGTAAGGAGACAAAAGACCTGTATGCAGAAATTTATAAGACGCTGATGAAAGAAATTAAAGATAATACAAATACATGGAGAGATATACCATGTTCTTGGATTGGAGGAACCAACGTTGTGAAAATGACTCTACTAACCAAAGCAATCTACAGATTCAATGCAATCCCTATCAAACTACCACTGGCATTTTAAACAGAACTAGGACAAAAAATTTCACAATTTGTATGGAAACACAAAAGACCCCGAATAGCCAAAGCAATCTTGAGAACGAAAAACGGAGCTGGAGGAATCAGGCTCCCTGACTTCAGACTATACTACAAAGCTACAGTAATCAACACAGTATGGTACTGGCACAAAAACAGAAATACAGGTCAATGGAACAGGACAGAAAGCCCAGAGATAAACCCACGCACATATGGTCACCTTATCTTTGATAAAGGAGGCAGGAATGTACAGTGGAGAAAGGACAGCCTCTTCAATAAGTGGTGCTGGGAAAACTGGACAGCTACATGTAAAAGTGTGAGA
>RJWK010050181.1:0-16323 GCA_004363435.1 Platanista minor | reverse complement strand
TACAGTCTGAAGTCAGGGAGCCTGATTCCTCCAGCTCCGTTTTTCGTTCTCAAGATTGCTTTGGCTATTCGGGGTCTTTTGTGTTTCCATACAAATTGTGAAATTTGTTGTTCTAGTTCTGTGAAAAATGCCAGTGGTAGTTTGATAGGGATTGCATTGAATCTGTAGATTGCTTTGGGTAGTAGAGTCATTTTCACAAGGCTGATTCTTCCAATCCAAGAACATGGTATATCTCTCCAGCTATTAGTATCATCTTTAATTTCTTTCATCAGTGTCTTATAATTCTCTGCATACAGGTCTTTTGTCTCCTTAGGTAGGTTTATTCCTAGATATTTTATTCTTTTGTTGCAATGGTAAATGGGAGTGTTTTCTTGATTTCACTTTCAGATATTTCATCATTAGTGTATAGGAATGTCAGAGATTTCGGTGCGTTAATTTTGTATCCTGCTACTTTACCAAATTCATTGATTAGTTCTAGTAGTTTTCTGGTAGCATCTTTAGGATTCTCTATGTATAGTATCCTGTCATCTGCAAACAGTGACAGCTTTACTTCTTCTTTTCCGATTTGGATTCCTTTTATTTCCTTTTCTTCTCTGATTGCTGTGGCTAAAACTTCTAAGACTATGTTGAATAAGAGTGGTGAGAGTGGGCAACCTTGTCTTGTTCCTGATCTTAGTGGAAATACTTTCAGTTTTTCACCATTGAGGATGATGTTGGCTGTGGGTTTGTCATATATGGCCTTTATTATGTTAAGGAAAGTTCCCTCTATGCCTACTTTCTGCAGGGTTTTTATCATAAATGGGTGTTCAATTTTGTCAAAAGCTTTCTCTGCATCTATTGAGATGATCATATGGTTTTTCTCCTTCAATTTGTTAATATGGTGTATCATGTTGATTGATTTGCGTATATTGAAGAATCCTTGCATTCCTGGAATAAACCCCACTTGATCATGGTGTATGATCCTTTTAATGTGCTGTTGGATTCTGTTTGCTAGTATTTTGTTGAGGATTTTTGCAACTATGTTCATCAGTGATATTGGCCTGTAGTTTTCTTTCTTTGTGACATCCTTGTCTGGTTTTGGTACCAGGGTGATGGTGGCAGGAGTCTTTCTTAATTAAATCAAATTAGTGTTTAATTCACATATATTTAATGCAATTACTGATAAGGTAGAATTTATGTCTGTCATTTTACTATTTATTTTATATATGTCCTATAACTTTTAGTTTCTTTATTCCTCTACTCTTTTGTGTTAAATAGACATTTTGTGGTGTACCACTTTAATTCCTTTGTTGATTCTTTTAACATATATTTTTAATTGTTTTCTTAGTGGTTGCCCTGGGGAATACAATTAACACCTTAATTCATAACATTCTAGTTCAGATTAACACCAACTTAATTTAAATAGGTCAGAAACAAAACCAAGGACAAAAACTTTGGTCCTTTATAGCTCCATCCCCTCCCCTGTTCTTTGTGCTGTTACTGTCATACAAATTACATATTACATGTTGTGTTCCCATGAACATGGATTTGTAAGTATTGTTCCATGCAAGTGTCTCCTATATCATAAAGAAAAGCATTACAAACAAAAGATACATTTATACTGTGTTGTATATTTATATATGTGGTCTTTTTTTTATGTGGATTTTAGTTACTATCTACTGTCTTTCCATTTCAGCCTGGAGAATTCTCTTTAGTATTTTTCACAGGGCAAGTCAGCTGGCAAAAAAATGTTTCTCAGATTTGTTTTTCTGGCAATGTCTTATTTATTTTAAAAAAGTCTTTTTTTTGAAGGACAGTTTTGCTGGATACAGAATTCCTTGTTGACCATCTTTTTCCTTTAGCACACTTATTATGTCATCTCACTACCTCTGGGCTCCATGGTTTCTGACCAGCAATCAGTTGTTAATCGTACTGAGGATCCCTTGGATATGATGAGTCACTTCTCTTGCTGCTTTCAAGATTCTGTCTGTGGATTCTGATAGTTGGATTATGATGAGACCTGGTATAATTTTTTTTGTGTTTATCCTGATTGATTGGATTTTGTTGAGCTTCTTGGCTGTGTAGATTTTTTCCAACAAATGTGAGAAATCTTTGGCCATAATTTCTTCAAAGATCCTTTCTGCCCCTTCCTCTTTCTCTCCTCTTGGAACTGCCTCTCTGTGTATGTTTGTATACTTTATGATGTCCTAAGTTTCTAAAGCATTGTTCCTTTTTCTTCATTCTTTTTTCTTTCTGTACCTTAAACTAAACAATCTCAATTGACCTGTCTTCATGGTTGCTAATGTTGTCTTCTAACTGACTAAATATATTGTTTATCTCATTATTAAGACAGTAGATCCTAAGAGTTCTCATCCCGAGGAGATTTCCTTTTTCCTTTCTTTTTATTGTACCTGTATGAAATGATAGATGTTAACTAAAGTTTTGTGGTAATAATTTCACAGTATATGTAAATCAAACCATCATGCTGCACAATTTAAACTCATACGGTGATTAGGAGTTTTAAAATTTCAGTTATTGTACTTTTTAACTCAAGGATTTCTATTTGGTTCATTTTAATAATTTCTATCTGTGTATGGATATGTATTTGATGAGACATGAATCTCATACTTTCTTTTAATTATTTAGACATGGTTTCCTCTCATTTGTTAAACACTTAAAATACTCTCATCACTCAATATCTGTGGGGGATTGGTCCAGGATGCTGATGCCAAAATCCACCAACGTTCCAGTGCCTTATATAAAATGGCATAGTACTGGTGTATAACATATATACATCTTCCTGTATATTTTAAATGATCTCTAGATTACTTGTAATTCCTAATAAAATGTAAATGCTATGCAAATAGTTGTCAGTTATCTACTGAAGGACATCTTGGTTACTTCCAAATTTTGGCAATTATGAATAAAGCTGCTATAAATACCTGTGTTCAGGTTTTTGTGTGGACATGTGTATCTTTTTTAAAAGACCTCTTTGAAGAGAAGTTTCAGGTTCACAGAAAATTTGAGAGGAAGGTACAGAGCTTTCTCACATACCCTCAGTCCCCACACATGCAGAACTTCTCCCATTACTAACATTCCCCCAATGGAGTGGGATACTTGTTACCATAGATGAACCTGCATCAACACATCATATCACCCAAAGTCCATAGTTTACATTACAGTTAATTCTAGTGATCTACACGCTATGGCTTTGGAAAAATGTAAACTGACATGTCTCCATCATTATAGTACCATAGAGTATTTTCACTGCACTAAAAATCCTCTGTGCTCTGCCAAAATAAACATTGTTTAAGAAACAAAACACATTAACAAAAAGAACATTATAGAAATAACACAAAAATAAATATAAAAGTCCTATTCTGATAAGCATTATGAAAAAGAGTTACAAGGTGCTATAAGAGTATTGAAATGAGATTGGATCCAGTCTCAAATCAGAAAAGGCTTATCTGATGAAGTAATTGAAAAATAAATGAGAGTTAAAGATGACAAAGTAGGACAGCACAAAAGGCTAAAAGAACGTAACTGTCAGTTGCAATTAAGGATATGGAATCACACTGTGTTTAAAGTTAATTCTCGCTTTTACTAAGTAGCACTGGATATTTAAGCAAATTTTCATGAATGATGAAACTATTTATTATGAACATTAATAATATTAAATAAAATAAGGTCTAAAGTAAATTTCAGGGGCAGTGGGAAGACCTCCCTCACTAGGAGACTAATAGATAAGAATCCAAAATCAGATCCTCGCTCATACATTTTTAAAGATTTGTTTTATCTACAAAATTAAATGTCCCATTGGAGAAGTGAAAATTTAATGTAAATGCAATTATCAGTGGCTTTTTAAAGACGAAAAGAGACAAGAGAGAACAGAGGATGTGTATACTGGTTGTCTGCATCAGGGCGGGACAAAAAAGGGGAGATTATCCAATGCTAGAAAACGGTAGCTATCTGGCAAGGTAAGCAGTGTGAAAACACCTCATCAACACCCCTGCTATGATTGGGAATTAATTTTACTCTTCTTCAAAGTGGGAAGAATGTATGGGGACAAGGATTAGGAAAGGGGTGCATTTACTACTAAAGGTGATTGAATTAAAATTCCAAGTGTCATGTTTTCCTTTTTCAGAAAAACTATAGAAATAATCTGAGATTCTGGATATCTTCCTCCAGGGACTTAGTTTTGCTTTGTGGCAGGTGATTATGGTAGGGGCAGATGATATTTGTCTTGTCTGAGTTTTACTAGATCAGAGTTGGCTTTTTAGTCTTTTAGGAGGATTTGCCTGTATTCTGTCTGCAATTGCCAATTCCTAATCTATCCTTAACTCTCAAGCAAATACTCCAGATATAGTTACTGTGTGGTTGGAAATCATCACGGTGAAATAACTGGTGGCTTAAAATTTGGTCATTTTGTTTGTGGTTTATCTTATTTGCTGCACATGTGTTGATTTCAAGACTAGTGTTAGAATTTGGGTACAAAACTTCCAGATGAAAATTTAGAAAACTCCATTTTCATCCATATCATCCTATTCCCAGTATGCCTTTCCCACACTCTCTAATCGTAACATGGATACCTGCCTCATTGTCACAATATGGGCCTCTGTTTAATTACTAATGTAAGATATAATGCAGTCAATTCAGCTGCCTGTCCTACCTGCACCTATGATGTGTCATACCTTTAAGGACTTCTTTTTTTTTTTTTTTTTTTTAAGTGAGTAGACTGAACAAATGCTTTTTCTCCTTTCCCTCCAAAATAGAAGTAAAATTACAATAAGGGAATTTTTTTTTAATAACGCAAAAATAATGTGAGAGGAGGCAAAACCAGTTGATAGAAGCTAGACCAATTTTAGAAGATGCAAAATGGATTGACATCTGACTTAGTAGAGTGAAGAAAGCTAAAAATTAATTTCCTGCAAGTGAGTCGAGAGAGTGGTAAGAGCTAACAAGAAGTGGGCTAAGTGTGTTGTAGAACTATGACAAGCTTTGGGATTCAAGGCGCTAAAGCTTAAGGCAAAAGTGTGGTGTAGATATGAAAATAAAGGGACTGGTTGAATGTCTGAATAAAAGAGTCGTTAGACCCTGCCTTAGGTAGGGATGGATTTCAAGAAAAATAGCTTAAGATGAGAATTCTTATGCACGTGATTCATTGAGGATCATTTTCAGTAGAAGTCTATAAGGAAATGAGGGAAGCAGGATAGAATAGAGGAGGAAGCTGAACAAAATGTGGTGTTGCTGAAATCTAATCTCAGACTGATCCCATGGGAAGCTGTAGAGTGTGAATGGCATCACTGAGTTTTCTCCCCTTCAGGAAAGGAGGTAGGTTTTTGTACCCTCATATGAGTCATTCACTGGCTGAAGGGACAACCACTAGAGCGTGTGGGGCCTGGACAATATTTTAATAGAGCTGCATGAGCTCATGTAAGGCATACGATTTATCGATTAACACTTTGAACAACGGAGTAGAGAAAATGTATGTACATATTTGTTTATTATCCATTCAGTGCATGTGAAGATTCTTCATAGTCTAAAGGTACTATCTTTTCATCTTCAACTTCAGAATCATATATTCATGTTCTTGATTGTCAAATATATCATTCTGGGTAATTCATATATTTTACTGAGAGAAAAAGGTAGCAATGCCATTCTTTTTATATTAAAACAGTATAAATCTTCTCACCTCTGTAGTTACCTACTACCATTTATTTAATTAAGGTTAAATCATTTCTCATGGCACTGCATCATTCACTATGTTGCTCAGGAGTAATGGATTCTATTGACTCTCTCAAAGGCTATAACTATGCTTTGTTGATGAAGAACATAAGTACAAGTCTGACCAGAGCACACTGGAATGCATGAATGATAATTTTTTCTCATCATTTTAGAATTTTAGCATAAAGATAACAAAACACACTTTTCAACTATGTCTTCACTTGGGCTCTATAGGCTATAATCACTGTGTTCATGGTGCTGACATTACCATACCACCTCAACGACTAGGAAGGACAGGGAAGGGGCCGATAGGCAGAGAGAGAGGAGCCATTAACACAAGGAATGTCCATCCTTTGTCCAACATGGCTGAACACCAAACTAGGGGACTAGAACCTCACCATGTAAGACAGAGGCAAGAAATCAGAATTGCAAAACAAAGGCCTTGAACATTTTAGGAGGAGATAGACACAGGCACTAGAAAGATCACCAGACATTTGGTGTAGGTTCTGCAGTGGGTTGATGACACTGGCAAAGTATGAATAAAGTAAAGAGTACCTACTGCCACCCTACCATCACTGGAGGCTGCAGAACAGAGGGAGCATTATGGGGGGAACATGGATGACTACAGGTAACACATGGGCTCACACACAGGCTCCATTTCACAGGTCAGTGATAAACCACTGGTAGCCAAGAGATCTGATCTTATCTTGTGTCTGATATGAGTAAGAGTCACCACAAGTGAATATCTTGGTATCATTCTGGTGGCCCCAAATCACACAATTTTATAAAAGAAATATCTTGCTGGTCAGTGGGAGTGATTCACTTGCCAGACTGCTGTTCTGGAATTGGGGTTAGCCATGGAGACCTGGGATGACACAGAGGTTTCAGTCCTGGATTTCCTCAGGGTATCTGGTTGACCTCACATGAATGGGTGAGGAAAGTGTCCCAAAGTGAAGAAATGGAATATAGATCTAGAGTCCAGGCTCAGGACTCTCCCCATCCTCAAAGCTTCCTGGATGGTTCTACTGGCCCCAGGCAGTCCAAGGCATGAGAGGGAAACTTCTGCCAAAGAAGGCCCTCTAAAACACAGGGGACTCTCAAAACACTGGAATTCACATCTCCCCTACCCTCACGGAAGAATACTGTATTACTCCTCTCTTTGGAAGCTGAGAAGCCCCATATACAAGATATTCAGATACCAAAGCTTGAATGATTCCCAAGAAAGTGGTCATGTCCCCACTATGACTCCACACCAGTAAACAAGGCTTGTTCCTGCACATAGAACATTCAACCTTTTACCTAGTATAGTTTCCCACTGTTAAATGTGAGTAAAGTCAATAATCAAAATTCAAAATCTCCTATTAGAAAAAAAAAAAAAAGGAAAAATGAACTAATTCAAAGACACTGGAGGCAAGAAAAAATGTAGGGAAAGCTAAATACTTCAAAACAAGTTTACTCAGAGAAACACACACAAGAAATGTTGCATATGAATGACAACAAAAACAAATCTAAAAGAAGAACATTCTGAGTACAAGGAAGGGTTTGTATAAATAAAAATAATAGCATAAATATAATAAAAAGTAGATCAAAGGCTTAGAAGCAAAATGGAGGAAATCTCCCCCAAAATAGAACTTAAAGACAAAGAGGTAGAACATAAAAGAGAGCCAAAAAATCCCATTAAAAAAACTATGAAATGAGAAGATTAACAAGGAGGGCCAATGTCCAATTAAAAGGGATTGCTATTAGAATGGGAATGAAGTAAATTAACAGATAATAATAATAATAAATTATAATTTGTCAGAAGCAAAGGATATAAACTTCCAGACTGAACTGAAAAGGATTTATGCTGAAGCATATTATCAGGAAATATCAGAAGAAAAGGAATAAAGAGAATGTCTTTAAAACTTTCCAGCCTGTAAACAAACAAAATATAATGAATAAAAATGATCATACTAAAGAATTACATATCATAGTAGTATCAGAGAGTTCCACTTCCATTAATGTTGGATTGTTCAGTGGCTTATTATGAAACACATTACCTTGCTTTTTGCTATGAAGTAGATGTTAATTTTCAAAAGGATTACACCTTAACCCATTAGAATTAATTCAGGTGCTTCACACACTGGCTGATAAAAAAAAGTGTGACGTACTTGGACTTGGATTAATAAATAATATTTTTAAAGATGAGAAAGAGGCACATTTTCATCTTGTTAAATGAGTAAATTTAACAATTTTACTGAGGAGACTACATCAAGAAATGCTGTTGAGGTATAACTCTGACAAGCAAGGGGGAGTCTATAAAACTGAACCAACTTCCTCCTTGATGTGAAGAAAAATCAGAAAAAGGATAAGACAATTAGGAGATCAAGGAATCATGCCTAAGACTTAAGCGGCAAATGGATGATAATTTAGGCAACAACAAGAACATTATTTAGGAGAAGCATTAATTATATTGACACTTTGAAAGCTACATGGTAGAAAGGTGAAGGATCTGGATAAAATCCTTTTCAGGATAAAAGCCTGAAATATTCAGTTTAAACCTTAACTCTCCTCTTATGTCTGTTTCTTTCCGAATTTAAACATTCCATCGGAATCCTGGAATCCCCTTTCAGTTCAAAAGTACAGGTTGCCACATTACTGAGAGAAGAAAAGTCACATGCACACACACACACACACACACACATACACACACACACACACATGATCCATAATCCATTAAGCTATTAACTCATTTTATATATTTTTCTACCAACAAGCTGGCTTTCTGGCTATCTACATAAAAACAAAGATTCACTTCTCAGAGTCTAATGCCTGATTTACTCCATTCATTCCCCTGACAAAGTGTCCTAGTGAAAAGGGCAAATATTTGGCTTTCTGGTTAGATTTAACATTGCCAACTATTTTCCTTTTATTGGTGTTTCTCTATTCCCTGAAATCTGCAAAACTTCTTTTTCCTTTTAGAAAATAAAAGGGCATGGAAGGCAAAGATGCTATTTGGACTTTATAAGGCCAGAAATTAAAACCCTTGGGGCAGTTTTACAGCCAGTCTTGAGTAGTTTCTAGAAGCTTTTTAGAACCCAGAACCCAGGCTATAAATTAGGGTCTAGGACTTCTTTAACTTCTTGTAAACGGTAGTAGAAATGTATTATTCTGAAGTTTAAAATCACATTTGGTTAAAATATTAAGCATTTTGACATAAATTTATGACTTTATAGAGCATTTCACTGAAGAATCAGAATATGTGTTTTTCCCAATTGTTGTTTTCAATTATATTTTAACTGATATTTGGCTGAATTGCTTTTTTTTTTTTGAGAAGAGAAGACAAAGATACCTTATGAATATGTATTTGGAAACATTAAAACAGATGTGAACTACAAGATTAAATTAGAAATAATGAGGGCTTCTCTGGTGGCGCAGTGGTTGAGAGTCCGCCTGCCGATGCAGGGGACGCGGGTTCGTGCCCCGGTCCGGGATGATCCCACGTGCCGCGGAGCGGCTGGGCCCGTGAGCCATGGCCGCTGAGGCTGCGCATCTGGAGCCTGTGCTCCGCAACGGGAGAGGCCACAACAGTGAGAGGCCCGTGTACGGCAAAAAAAAAAAAAAAAAAAAAAAAAAAAAAATTAGAAATAATGGGTTTTAGCATGAAATATAATATTATAAATTATAAATTTAGCAGTATGGTCCAGTGTGTACGGCTAGCCATCAAGGCAGATGTCAAATTCTGTTGTGAGAAATCCAATTTCTCTGTTCAAAACATGTTCTTACCATAGCAGTAGTCAAAAATATGTTTTAATTAAAAAGTTACAAAATTTAGGGGTGGCAAAGACCTTGTAGATAATCTAACCCAGTATCACCATTTGACAAAATGGGAAACAAAGGCCTTCAATGATTCAGAATCTCATCTTTTGCAGAGCATGGTTTAGATGTTAATCTAGCAGGTGACAGTATTGATATTTACAAGGTTCCAGATATATGATTTGACTGATTTTTGTACATTCGCCTACCTATTTGAATTGACTAATTTTTAGTCAATACTCAAACATATCTGGAAAAACATATCAACAATTACTCTATCCTCTAAGAGAGATTTTGCAGAAAATGTTCATTGAGCTCAAATTATCTTTTGGCTCTCAGATTTATCGATCTCACCAGTAAATGATAACTTCCCACTTCATTTAACCTGCCTCAAAATGGGCCAAAGGTAGGAAAAAATTGTGTCTGAACAATACGTGACTCCATAAACAACAACTATATGTCTAGTGAAAACTATGAATAAATAATGACGCTGTAAACCGAATTAGCATATAACTTTACAAGACGAAAATAAGAAAAAAATACAAGCTGAGCCAATACTTTTCAAGGGAAAAAACAACAATAACAACAACAAAAACCCCACAACTGTCCATTCCTGCTGAACCCAATTTTGTCTCTTGCCCTATTTGCTGGCAACAAGCATAGAGTTTGTCTTTTCATGTGTGCGTACTGCTTTATTTGGCTTTATTGTTAGCAGCCTTAGCCATTCTTCTAACAATAGAAATCTCAGGAGAATATTTTCTCTAATCCTACTCCCAACTGTTAGTTTGGTTTGTTTATCTACTTTCTTGACTCACAGCCCAAACCTTCTGTATCGGTTTTGTTCCCAACAAGGGGAGCAGGAAGAAGACTAGTATGGCATTTTTTAGAGCCATTTGTTATTGTGGCAGTGAGGAATCTGTAACACTCTGCACAGATTGTCAGTTTTTCCTATGATGAGAGAAATGGTAGTTAGACAAATAGAAAATGTGTGGTTTGCTTTCTAAAAACTCTTGTGCATTTTTACAACCATGATGGAAATGAAAGTGGAAAGAGCCTAGGAAACGAGAGTTAGGCGATACTCGTTATATCTTCCCTCTTGTTACAAATTTTAATCTCAAAGAGGACAGGAGACTGAGTTTACAGTTTTGTATTCCTTCGTTTAATGTGTCTGGCTCATCGATAACACGATACACAAGTTCATAATGCCTGCTCAATATGCATATATGACCCTTCTCAGTTTCCTCATCTACAAAGAGAGGAAATAGAGTGAGATTAACATAAAGTAACCTTCCAGCTCTACCATCCTGTGAGATGCTCCATTAAATCAATAAAATGGAATACATACCATTATTTGGCTTCATTAAAAAGAACATGATAAATCATTTTTACTGTTTTTACTGGAGCTGGAATTCTTTGTTTCTGAAAATTTTCTTCATGCTATTCATTTCAAAATGAGATTTACTCTGCTTGGTTGTAGTAAGTTTTAAAACAGAACTTCCTCTATCCAGTGTTTTCTTTTGTTAATTTTTAAAGTTATATACTGCACGAAGTTGGAAAATAAATCTTTTTGGCAAAGGAACCCACATTTTTAATACAAACACAAAGATAATTTTAATATATTTTCCAGTGTCTTTCATATCCATTTTTCATACAATCATGAGGGACTTATATAATAACATCCTATATTTCCACATAATATTATGAATTATGTGTTTTCCATGTTGCAACACAATCCTCAATGCAATTAGTATTTGAATAGTTAAAATGGTCTAAACATCGCAAGGGAATACCTAGGTTTTCTAGTCTATTCCATAGCGTTGGACATATAGATGGTTTACAACATTTTATTATTAAAAAAGATGGTTTAGTAAGCAAGTCTGTGCAATATTTTTTCTATAGTTAAGATGATTTTTCATTTCTAGCTAATGAAATTTTGCATAAATTTAAAGTAGTTACAAATCCATGTAGTCATGAATTGTCACCTGCTCTCCCTTCTCCCTGGAGCACTCCCAGACCCCTTTCTTAGTTAGTCTAACTTGAAATTTTTCTCTAAGCCTCAACCTAAAATTTCACTTCCTTAGGGAGTCCATCCCTGAGACTCTCCACACCACAGGGGGCTCCCACAATTAGGTATTTCCACAGTACTTCTCTTTGGTGTTACTAGGTACTACATGTTTAATATCAGTCTTCTATAACAGATTCTAAGCATTCTGAAGACAGGAAGATATCTTTCTTGCTCATCATAGTAACCCAAAGTACCTGCAATAGTGGATTCCTAGTGCCTCCACATTTAATAAATCATAGTTTTTAATTTCATTAGTAAAAGGATAAAAACACACACATATTGATAAGTGACAAAATATTTCTACAAAATATTTCTACATATTTAAAATAACTTTCTTGAAGTATTTTAATTCCAACAACTGCTTTTTAAGTGAAAGGCTTAATTAAAACTCAAATAGGTTTAATGAAGATAGCCACAGTCCTTATATGACTCTTTGCACGTGAACCAGTAAGTTACTAAGATAAAGGCAAACACTGTTTTTCTTAGTTCACCAGAGTTGGTTTCTTTCTTTCAGAGATTCTTTCCCAAATTGCGGTCAGCTTTCTTAGTTGGATTCAAGTACATGTTAGAAAGACCCTTTCAACATTGTTTTAGTATTTTCTCAGGTACATTGTTTGGAATTCTCAGATAAAATGTCCACACAGAAGTAGATAATAAAGTCAGTAATGAAAAGAAAACATTTTAGAGAAATGCAAATTAAGAAGAATATCACATGAATGCATTTTAGAACGGGAGTATTGCTTTTAAGTGAACTGCCTTTCAAATATGAGCTGCCAAAACAATAACAAAAAATGAAAATTCACACAAGTTTCTGGACATCATGTGCCTGTGCTTTTTACATGAAGTTGCATAGAATCTTAGGGTTATTGGCAGGCTACTCTAGGGTGTGAGAGGAATTAGGTGGGCTGTTCACTCTTCCTAGTATGTTTTCATCTTTTTTTTTTTTTTTAATACTGAACTTTAAATGTAAAATTTTTCTTGGTAAAGAGTTTCTGCCACTAACTCTTTTTTTTTTTTTTTTCTGTAAAGGATTTGAGACTAACTAAATATTTGACTAAATATTTACCCTCATTTGTTCTTTCCTAAAATGTTTATAAACATAAACTATTTGGCTAGGAATGTGGTATTTAATAGAAATACAAGATGAATAAAACATGACTTCTAAAACAGGAGACAAATACATCAATTCTACTGATGATATATTAGAGGTATTGTGTGAAAAGTGCTGTGGGACTATGGGAATAATGCTGCCTTGGAAAAAATAGTGAAAGCTTCATATTTGAACATGTTCTTAATGGATAAATAGAGGACTTCAAAGTAGAGAAAGTATGCAAGGGCATTTAAGGCAAAGAGGCAATTCATGAGAAGCACACAGCCGAAGATGAACGATTCATATGAGGAACGTGGATAAACTGTGAAAAGTTCCCTGTGGCCAAAGTCTAGGATTTATGATGTCGTGTTGGAAGAAATAAATTTAAAGAGGTAATTTGTGTGGGGGCATATTTTGAAGAAATGTAAGTTTGGGGAATACTATGAAAGCAAAAGCAAAACAAAACAACACTGAACTGGGAGATAGGAGAGTTTTATGTTAGGTTTTATGTTAGGAGTACCATATGAAACTATCAAAATAACACAGATTAGAATTATGGAGGGCTTAGATTATAAGAGGTATACCATAAGGGTACAAAATGCAGAATAAATTGGTGAGCAATTTCTGAAACAGATTATATAGAACTTTGTGACTGATTGTGAGTGGCAAAGATGAGATAAGCATGATTTTAAATAATCTAACTTGAAAGGGAATCCTGCAGGATCATAGAGAGGCAATAAAGAGAGTAACTTAGGAGATCTAGGTTGGTGCACTGAGTCAATTCCACTTGCTATTCAAGTGGTTTTAGGTAAGTAACTTCACCTTTCTAAGATTTAGTCTCCTATACTGATTAAAACAAATGTTTTTGCAAGTACTCCAACAAATATCTTAAAATGTTTCACATAGTATCTGGCACATTGTTAAGGGTTCATTAAATCTTTAATATTACCATTATTGCTTCAGAGGCCAATGTTTTATGTAGAGTCATAAGATTCCCTATTCTTTTTGCAAAGGGGCTGACCTTTTCTTTTACAGTATATTAGATGTGAATATCTAGACTTGTACAAAATGATCTTCCTGCTGTTCTTCTATTGTCCCAAATAATGGGATTACAGTGGATTTAATAAATATTTATTCAATACCAAATACATGTCTGGTACCCTTCCAGGTGCTCAGGACACCTATATTAAAGGGGCAAAACTTAAAAAAAAAATAGAGAAACTGAATAGATACATATTTTTTTTTTTTCCAAAGAAGACAGTCAAATGAACAACAGGTACATGAAAAGGTGCCCAATATCACTAATCATCAAGGAAACACAAATCAAAACCACACTGAGCTATCACTTCACGCCTCTTAAAATGGCTATTAGCAAAAAGACAAAAGATAACAAGTGTTGACAAGGATGTGAAAAAAAGGAAGGCTTGTGCACTGTTGATGGGAATGTAAATTGGTGCAGCAACTGTGGAAAACAGTATGGATACTCTTCAAAAAATTAAAAACTACTATATGATACAGTAATCCCACTTCAGGTATATACCTAAAGGAAACAAAAATCACTGTTTCTGAGAGATATCTGCAAACCCAAGTTCACTGTAGCATTATTTACAACAGCCAAAACATGGAAACAACCTAAATGTTCGACCACAAATGAATGGATAAAGAAAACGCAGTATATATGTATACAGTATTAATCAGCCATTAAAAAAGAAGGAAATCTTACCGTTTATGACAACATGGATGGACTTTGAGGGCATTACACTAAGTGAAATAAAATAGAGAAAGACAAATACTGTATGATCTCACTTATACATGGAATCTTAAAAAAACAAAAAGAACTCATAGAAACAAAGAACAGATTGGTGCTTGCAACAGGTGAGAGGTGGGGATGAGAGAAATGAGTGAAGGTAGTCAAAAGGTATAAACTTCCAGTTTCAGGATTAACAAATTATGTGAATGTAATGTACAGCATGTTGACTATAGTTAATAATCCTGTATAGTATATTTGAAAGTTACTAAAAGAGTAGATCTTACAAATTCCTACCACAGAAAAAAATAATTGTAACCATGTGAGGTCATGGATGTTAACTAAACTTAGAGTGGCACTCGTTTCACAATATATGCATACATCAAATCATTACTTTACACACCTAAACTAATACAATGTTACATGTTAATTACATCTCAGTAAAACAGGGAAAAACAAAAAGGGGAAAAAAAGGTAGAACTTATCCAACAAAACAAAAAAAGCAAGCAAAAAAACCTACTCTATTTCAGAACTAGTCTAAGCACACAATTTTTAAAAAATACCTGCAATCATGCAAAATAATTTTAAAACATTAAAAAAAAAATGAAAGTGGTGGTCTTTCAAAAGGATGGCCAGGAAGGATCTCTTTGAGGCACTCTTAAGAGGATAGGGATTGATAATGCAATTAATATGAATCCTGTAGAATGTGCTTGAAGAGTACATGAGGCAATGTGTTGAGCTTGTTGTCAGGAAAAATGGAGACAGCTAATCTGGACCTATTTAATAGAGTGGCGTGAAGTCTAAGTTTTTTCTATTAATATCACATTTCTCCTTCTTCTCGAAGTGTTAAGCTAGCTCTCTATCTTTCTGTATTTCTAATTTTTAAAACAGAACCTGGATAAACTGCACTCTATTTGTCTCATAATATTTTATCTTGTTCTTCTTACTAGTTGATATGTAGGATCTATGGGATTCTGGCATTCGACACATTCACTGAAGCTAAATGAGGACCCTCCAAAACACCTGAGGAGCACAAGAAATAGGCTGAAACCCATCAGTAATTGTGTGAGTATATACATGTCACATAGTGCCACAGACTCATAAGGATAAGAGACTTTCAAGGGCAATGTTCCAAATAAGGAGTAAAAATAGCAGAGGCAAGCTGATGACTCTCCCTCTCCCAATCCTCTTTTTGTCATCCTGCCAGGAAGCTGTAGGAACTAGAAGGGCTGAAATGCTACCATGAAAGAAGAATCTCCTGTAATTTACATGTAACTTGTTCATAACTCAATTCTTGATCTGGGGCAAGAGATGTCCAAGAACCGTGACATCCAAAAAAAAAAAAAAAAAAAACTTCCCAATTTCTATTTACAGATTTGCATTTATTTACAAAGAGCATAGTTTAGAGCCTGACTCCCAGAGGCTACTCAATAAATAGCTAGTAATTGTAATAATCCAAGAATGAAGAGATCTCTATTTCTGTGTTCATTTTCAATATTGAAAATATATCTATATGTATGTATGTATTTTAAGGCAGTATAAAAGATAAGTATGGGGCTTCCCTGGTGGCACAGTGGTTGAGAGTCTGCCTGCCGATGCAGGGGACACGGGTTCGTGCCCCGGGCCGGGAAGATCCCACATGCCGCGGAGCAGCTGGGCGTCCAGAGCCTGTGCTCCGTGAGCCACGGCCGCTGAGCCTGCGCGTCCAGAGCCTGTGCTCTGCAACGGGAGAGGCCACAACAGTGAGAGGCCCGCGTACCAAAAAAAAAAAAAAAAAAAGGATAAAAGATAAGTATGCTAGATACTGTTTTTCTTCAATTACCACATGATTCTATTTCTCATATACTCTGTGTAAAGTTTTGGTTCCCCAAAGTCAACAAAACTGATTGTTTCCCAAATTTCTTGAATCTGACTCTTGTTGTA